>VRLP01002500.1:0-86584 GCA_009660295.1 Lophius piscatorius
TATATATATATATATATATATATATATATATATATATATATATATATTTTGGAGATACAAGGTTTGCGCCAAACAGCGACGATATTTCCTTCTTCCCTGCTTTTGGAGACATTTGTTAAGTCTTTCTTGAATTATGGTTTTTAATTATGGCCCCATTGAAGGTATGCAAAAGTCCAGATGTGGGCAAAAACCCAACTCAGCATTTAATTTAAGAAGGAGTAGTATCTCCACCAATAAAAAAAACTCATCACCTGCTTTTCAGTAGCAAAGCTTTTTTATCTCCCAACGAGCCTCGTCATGTGGCCATGTGTTTGTGTTGTGGCCAGCTGTTTACAACGTACCAGAGTTAAGGTGTGACTGATTGAGGATGTAATGAAAATCATTGCGGCAGGCCAGTTTCTATTATGTTTCACGATGATAGTCGCGTTAAAAGTCCATCAAAAGTTGACGACTCGCTGTCTTGGCTTGTAAGTAAAAAATAAATAAAAAACTTCACAATTTCATAGATGTTAATTTCCACATAAAGGCCTACTAAACAACAAACCTTTTTTCCTTGAACTGCAGCCTAGGATATTTGTGAGGTTACTAGCAAATGTGTGCTTGACTAAGGCCCATCTTTCATAACGCTCTGACAATCACAGAATCGTGTTAAACTGGACCACAGATAAAAATGAATGTGGAGCGAGGAAATTAATAAAAGAATGTGGTATAAAGGAGAAAAAAAAAAGATCAAGGATGAAAAAAAAGACCAAAGATAAAGAAATAGAATAGTGCATGCAAAGGATGGTGAGGGCAAAGGATGGTGAGGGCAAAAGATGGTGAGGTCATAGGACAGTGAGGTCATAGAATGATGAAGTCATTGAAAAGTGAGGGCATAAGACGGCAAAGCATGGTGAGGGCATAGGATGGTGAAGGCATATGATGGTGAAGGCATAGGATGGTGAAGGCATAGGATGGTGAGGGCATAGGATGGTGAGGGCATAGGATGGTGAGGGCATAGGATGGTGAGGGCATTGGATGGTGAACGCATAGGATGGCGAGGTCATACGATGGTGAAGGCATAGGATAGAGGACAGGAGCTGCAGTCGACCCGCCGTCTTTGTAGCGTGAGGAGCAGCAGGCCCTTCTTTGACCTATTAGTAATGATTAGCATAGATGCTGTAAGGACTGCAGATACTGAATGGCTTCTGTCGCATAAGCAGATACTGTGTCACTCGCCCTCTCACAACTCTCTGCAAAGCCCTGAGTCAGCAATTTACGACCACACACAAGTGTGTGTAACAATATCTTACAAGGACCAGGCGCATTCTGTCTGGAGAAACGCCACATCAGAGTGTGTTTGTGTGTGTTTGTGTGTGTGAGAGAGATCAGTGAAGGACGAGCCTGATCCATATTCAAGAACGGGCTGGGGCAGCGGGGCAATTCTTATCGGCCATCTTCAGCTTTGTGATTCCATGGGGTCATCACAACACAACAGTCATCAGACCCGCAACACGTGCCAACAGCTTTACTGCCTGAAGACTCCCTGACTGGGAAGTCGTCATGAACAGAGGAGCATATCCCTAACCCTAAATCAGAATAAAGGGGTTGGGCATAACTCTGTATAACCTGTTTACCAGTAAACATGGGTGTAACAAATGCCGCAGTTTGCCATCTAACTTTTCTACATCAATACCACAGAAGGAAAACCAGCGTGGGCATATATTATCATCTCATGGTCCACGCAGTCATACCCGACAGATAGGGTATATCCCTGAAGAGCCCCCAATTCCCTGCGTTGCACAGGCAATTGCGCTGATCGAATTCAACATTTCCGCAAAAAAGCGAGGTGTGAGATTGAGATTGAGTGGAAAATAAGAGCCGATTCAGGAGTGTATATCCCCGCAATCCTCCAATCCACTGCGTTGTGCAAGCAATCCACCTGATTGAACTCCTCAAATTAAATATGAAGTTATCTTTCAGAAAAAAGCTCCCTCTAGTTAGTAAAATATCAACTCTTAGAGTAAAACACAAAGTTTATTAGATGATTGAATGCACCAAAAAGGGACTAAATCTGACCAACTGTAGAAAAATTATGGCCCAAAAACATTTGGAGATAAAGCTCCCCCTAGTGTCAGAAATATGCAACTGACCTTCCACAGAATCAATCCAGTTCTTCATCACACTAGGGTCCATGGCAGAGTCAAATTTTAAAATGATACATGAAATACTTTCTGAGTAATCGCGCTAAACAACTAAAGATCTTCGGACAATTCCATAAAATTCTCTGGAGATATTTAACATTAATCCAGTTTGATGGAGGTGTTTTTTTAAATTCAGCAGATTCTGCGACACAAATAAAACTTGTTTAATAAAGTTTGTTTCCAAAGGTGACTGTAACACAGCACAGCGTTTGGTTGTTCACAACCACAGTTTCCCAAAGAATTGCCGGTTTGCCTAAAGACTATAATATTGGCGTCTTGTCGCAAATGTCTGCAGGTAATTACAAACAAAAGGCCAAACCTTGCGCTGCCCATCACTGTCAAAGTTAATTACAATTCTACTGACGGGATACTGTGGTGGAGAACCAGACTCACCACGGGCATGGAATGTGATTAAGTCACAATGTTACAGCTGTCTGATTTCACCTCTGTTACCACCTCTGCTGCCGTCTCAGAAGCAGAACGACTCGGACAAACACATTTTGCCTCCGCTGCGTTTATAAAGAACAAAAGGGGTGAAATAAAGGTGCAAGCGCGCCCGCTTTGAAAACGCTGTGATAATGGGCCGACTGTTCTGTTCTCTCCTCTTCCGCGGGTGAAGGCAATCTGGACTGATGGATGGAGCAACCGACGAGAGAGGACAGGAAGCCCGGCTCGCTCTTCTACTGCCAGCTCCTGAGCTAGAGGGAAAATGAGGACTGATGGAGTTGCCTTGTCTTTAGTCGCGGACTTTTGTCCGATGTTCTGATGGGCCCAGTTGTCTTATCTAAGACTGTCGGTTTAGGGTAGGGGTCCCAGATTGGGCATATTACCGGGTGGGTGCTCTTTTTCTTTTAATTAATTTTGGCCGAGCCATCAATCCTTTGTGTTGCTATCGAGGTTTCTTCTGGGGGGAATTCAAAAGAACGGGTTTATTATTTCACAAATAGAAACCTTATCTGACATCATTTTACAGTAGCTTACCTTATCTGACCTGACTTTTATTTTTTTACTGTAAAATCTAATATTCACAACAGCAAAATCTGTAATCTGGACAACGTACTGCTCTAAAGTTAACAACATTGTGTGTATGTATATTTTTAAAACATGTATTTTCACAGTAAGATTCTCAGATTTTCTGCTTATTTTCACCAAAAACAATAAAGTTATTTTAGATTATTAAACCATATCCCCGGTAAATAATCTACGGTGTTATACTGCATGTATATGTTTTGAATTTTTACAGTGTTTCTCATCTCAGGGTTGATGAACTCAGACTTTGTTAAACCTGCTTTCTGGAATACCCTTCCAGAAATTAACGCATAACATATTTTTTTGTAGATTTGACTCATGAATTATATTTGCCCTCCTTTTGTTTGACACACACTTTCTTTATTTGTTTCTGATTTCGACAACAAACATTGTCGAAATCAGAATTTTTTGCTCTACACTGTAAAATGTATCACAACAAACTTCATTGTCGAAATCCACTGCGATACCAAACCCTCGTAAAGAGGAAGTGAGACTGACGATACAGAAAAAGGAGGCGGCGAGCAAGACGAGGAGGATTCGAGGAAGGAAATTCCCTGGGGGGGAACGGAGTGACAAAAACTTGAAGTTGTGTATTCAGGAGCTTCTGCGAGAGCAAAATTTCTAATAAAAATATAGAAGAAGGGGAGATGAGATGAAGAACAGGTGCGTGCAGATATTACAGTGTAGAAGATGGATGGAGAGCTACGGGAGGAAGAAACAAAGCGGGAGCAGAAGTCTGGGGATTGGGAAAATATAATCCCCGTCTAAAATTAGTCTCATTTTTCATCTACTCCTTCCTCAGTAATTCCATAATGCAATTTGCTGAGCGGGGAAGCTTCCGGTCTCCTGGGGGAAACGACATGAGAGCCGGCGCCGCTACTGCCTGCGAGCTCTGTAAACACAAACGTGCGCCCACGCACACACACATGCACAGGTGCGCTTACCTGCAGGAATTATGGGTATCCCAACATTTGCTTGACAGGTGGGGAACTTGTTGGTAACGGAGAAACATGTGTACATTTTAGACTGGAACAAACACACACACACAGTTTACGCAGCGATCCAGAACAAATGAGGGGCGACCCCGGCGAGCACACAAATTCTGACGGGGGGGGACCGGGGCGAAACACTAATCTGTAGCAGGAAATAAATGGCGGTGCTCGCTTCGCTCGACGCCTCCCTGATCCCCATCGGAAATCCTCCAGAGCCGTCCGGCTGAATTCGCCAGAGGAAGACGGATGTGTTTGTTCTCCTTTAAAGAAAGGTGAACCTTTAATTACTGGGGGGTGAAGGCCCACCTGTGAGAGAAGCAGTTCCTGGACAGGTTCAGGTAGGAGAGGTCGGCGCAGCAGCCTCGCAGCAGGGCCCCGAACAGCTGATGGACAAACAGAGATAAATGTGTTACGTTCGCGGCACTGAATGTGACCCAGTTCCTTTGCATGTGGTTAAAGCGCGGACTGAAGCAGGCGAACACGCAATCTGAAGGCAGTGAAAGAGGGGCCTCTCCAATAAAACCCTCCCATGATGCATCACATCTGGCTTTGTCGATTTCATTACCGTACAGATTCATGGAGACCCGCTGATGAGTGAGACATGAAAGCTTTCTTTAACCACCGGAGGCGTCGATTCATCATATTCATGATTGAATTCCTGTTTTTACAACAAATGTTAAATACCTTTGTCACCTGTAACTGTAGTTTATGTTAAGTGCTTTTATTTTGAAGGATTAGAGCCGAAGCCATGTTGGCCAGTGTTTTAAGGATGTTCCGCTTTGATGAGAAAATAAAGTACGAGCGGTTCTCCCCATGCTACATCACCTGGTTGTTCTTTTATTGATTTGTATTTTCAAAGTAAAAGCGTTTGTCGTAAACCCTCAGCTACACACAAACAGACAAAAAATTTATAACAAAAAATAGGACTCCATTCAAATTACGTCATTGCTGATAAGCTTTACGGGCTTCATGCTAGCTGCTATGCTAACTAGCTAACTGATAAGGCCGAAAAAAGAAAAATATGTGGCATGAAGTTAACGTTTTTTTGCTTTTTTTGATTCATGGCCAACTGCTTTCAATCTCTCCTTAACGGTCAGTACGCAATTTTTGTGGTTTATGTTAAGTACCAGGTGGAGAAATGAGGAGGAAAAATCATTTTTCCCATTGGACCAGCTTCACGTCAAAACTGGGTTCTGGTTGTTGATCGGTTAAGGATTCTTTGAGCACAATTTCCTGTATATTGGCTAATAAGCAAACTAATGGAGGAGATCCCACCTCCAGAGGAGGATAGTGAAGTCTGTCCTCCTCCACTACTTCACACAGACTGCCTTTCCTCTTACCTGCCCTGTAAGTGTCTCTCTGAATTTCAATAACGGTTTT
This sequence comes from Lophius piscatorius, assembly GCA_009660295.1. Lineage (NCBI taxonomy): Eukaryota > Metazoa > Chordata > Actinopteri > Lophiiformes > Lophiidae > Lophius > Lophius piscatorius. Next base: position 5,585 of record VRLP01002500.1, read on the forward strand.
CTTCCAAAGAAGATAGAATAGATATAAATAATAGAAAATGTTGAATAAATGACACTGTGACTGATTCATTTAACCAATTCTCCTTTTTATATTTTCATCGCCCTCCTGCATCTGAAAAGAGAGAGGAGGACCGTCGCTCCTCTGCCTCTATGGACCTCACCATCTTGTCTCCCATATGGTCCGTGTTTGTTGAAGATAATACGACACATGTTCATAAGACCAGGCGAGGTTACGGAGCAGCTGTATGATCTCTAGCATGGAACGTTCTGCAGGCGTGTCTGCTGCTACTTCCCTGTGAGTGGTGGTGAGATGGTTCACTATTACGATGTGCACTTAAGCCTAAAATGGTATTTTATCTGTGAATCTAAAGAGCGCTGCTCTCGGTTTCGGAGGGATAAACTGATACGGGGACTTGGCTCCAGTATTCACTGACTCACTGCCAACACTTTAGGACCTGCTCTATATGGTGCTGCAAAGTAATATGGAGTGTTCTGAGCTCCACTTCTACTTTATGCTACTTAATGGCTGCACACAACTTCAGAGAGAACACTTTGTTATTCCAGCAAATTTATGCGAGAGTTAATGATGCGGAGAGAAGCTCAGGTTCCCCGTTACATCATTGCACCTGAAAGCAATAATCCCAGATAGTTTAATCCTCATAACATGAGGAATTAAACTATGAGGAATTCTACATCCTAGAATGTATCTGTGTCGTTAGCATCATTTTAATCTGGGACATTTTTATTTGTCGGAAACATTCGGCATCTGGATGATGATTATATTCCAGAAATGACGGGAATATAATGGAATGATCATCAACGCGTACCTCCTTCGTGTTAACGCGATGACACAAAACCTATTACGTGGATCATTTTCATACTTTATTTTTTATTCCCATGGACATTAGAACGAGGAAGAAGTGGAATGATTTTGAGAAAGGTCAGTTGTATATTTAGAGCACTAGGGGGAGCTTTATCTTTTCTTTTGATTTTCTGAATATTGTTTTCTCAACTGTTGGTCTTGTTTATTTACATCTTTGAATTCCATTTTTTTCTCGCTAGGGGGAGCTTTTTTTTTTAAGAAAAACACTGTTTTTCATATTTATATTCCTTTCTCGTTGGTCTAATTTAGTCCCGAATTTAGTTCATGTGAATCGACTCAAGGAAATCTTGTAAATATCATACTTTACTCTGGTAGTTCATATTTTACTCACTAGGGGGAGCTTTCTTTTTTCTTTTCTTTTTTTTTATGAAAAATACATTTTAACAGACGGCATAAAAACTATTTAGTGGATTCTGAAATTTTATACCCACACAGCTCTTAGTCCGAGGAAGAACTGGATAGATTTTGGGAAAGGTGGGTTGTATGGTTCTGACCCTAGGGGGAGCTCTATCTCAAAAAAGTTTCAGTCCATAATTTATCAACCGTTTGCCACATTTAGTCCAAATTTGGGCACATGAATCAAATTGAGATCCGTCATGTATATCATGTTTTACTCAAATAATTCATATTTTTACTCTGCTACTACTGTGAAAATAATATCAGATTTAATTTAGTTCAATCAGGTGGATTGTTTGTACCACGCAGTGGAGCGGGGGACTTTCGGATTTCCTCTGGGAAGTTTCTGTCCTGCAGTTTTTTCCTAAATCTTGATCAAAAAAAAGCAAACACACAAACACACAGCGGTGAAAACAAAACCTACTTCCATTGCGGAGGTAATAATATTCACTGCACACAGTAATAAAAGTGTGGACAGAGAACATCCAGTAATTCCTAGCAGACCATAAGGAACATAATGTTGTTACACTGAATCAGTGTATCAAACTGAAACCGCACCAAAGATAAGAATACTTATTAATAAATGAGTATTATTTCATGGAATCATTCTTATCAAATCTAAAGTCAGGAAAAAAGTCACTCAAAACTTGCAGAGGGAATTAATTATGCGGAGACAGACGCCTTAATGAGGGTTTTGGCTTCGCGGGGCAACACAGCCATCCATCCCCCATCCATCAAAGGGCAGATCCAATCAGGCCTTCGTCCGCAGGATCTACGGCTCGCTTCCACGATTTGAGACCAAAAATGAATGAGCAGGAATCTGTGACCCAATTCATCTTGACGTAAAGATGATGTATGCGTGTCTGTTAGGCAGGAGAGAGCCGCAGGCAAATATGATCTGCATCAAAACCCGATTTATTTTCAGACTTTAAGTAGCCTCTCAGCGTTTGCTAGGGGTTAGACTATCAGACAAATCAATTTTTCCCTGGCAGTGTGATCCATCACACAAACCGACTAATCGACCTTTGTGAGTACATCAGCGCAGATTAAAACAGGAACTTTTTAATAATTCAATCCGGCAGGCCAACGTTAAAAAAGATAAATTCTCCTCTCAGACATTCCCTCGCTAAAGGACAAGTGACAATTAACAAATCAGGACGGGACAGCGAGCAGCAGTCGCCGACAGAAACTCTTCCAGTCTCAAGGGGAGTTTTAAAAGACAATTAGGGGGAGACAAAGTTGAATAACTTACAAATAAAGTTGAATAAATGCAATGACTTTCATTCATGCGGGTAATTCGGAAACCAAAATTTATGCCCCACGTTTAATGGCGGGGGGGGGGAAAGATCGGTTTCGGCGGGGAGACTTTTCCTTCCTGAAACGCAAACCTGCTTGACATTCGCTCTGCTCCCGAGGGATTTAAAGCTGCTCGAGTGAAGTGATGCAAGAAAAAGTCACCAGGCACAGTAAAGTGCAAGGCCTTATGGGAAGAAATAAAAAAATTATTCAGTAACAGAAGTTACACAGGGATTAAAAAAACAAAAAAACATGGAATGTCAATCATAGAGTTGCATTGAAGGACTTAAAATTAAGTTTTTACAGTGTAAAGTTCACACGCTGAATCCCACTCATTATGTGGACATTCAAATTCCGACATGCTGCACAGTTTTAACTTCCTGTCCGCCTCTTGTTCTGATCCACAGCTGCAGGTTTTGTCTGATAAATGATGCCTGAAGGAGGGAGATAACTGGACGTCAGAAGAAAATCTCATCACTGTAGGATCGTTATGGAAAAGATTTTCTCTGTAAAAACAGATTTCTTTGCACCTATAAGCCAACACTGTCGCCCGCCAAATGCAAGGATATATCCCCCCGATAGACCCCAAGCCCCTCCAGACAACAAGAATCAAAACTACTTCAATTAAATGAGAAGTTATGTCCGAAAAAACAGTTTTTCCATTAAAAAGGATCTCCCTAGAGAGTAAATATGAACCATTAGCGTAAAACATAGAAACTCTCCTCCAGTCGATTCATTTGCACCAAATTTGGACTAAATCGGACTAACGGTTGAGAAATAATACCCTAGAACTATTGCGATAAAGCGCCATCTAGTGGCCGAAATATACAGCTGAACTTTCCCAAAATCCATCCAGTTAATACGAAGGCTCTGTGGAGGACGCCGAAACGAGGATAACCAAAATTGCGTATTCTAACTCCATAATATCCGCGACTTTTCAGGATAAACAAACTCAAATCCGAGACTCATACTGTGGACCATCCGGACCAAACAGACTATTTTCCTAAAAGGATCAAAGAAGAAGACAAGACAGCGAGACACGTCGCTTTGTCCCGTCAGTCTCAACAGTTGGAATAGTACGTACGTGAATGTTAGCCCTTGAAATATCTTAAAGTTGTTAGGTGCTTGACTGACGTGACTGAAAACCACGTAGCGGAAGTGACGTAGCCATTAAAGAAATCTGAACACCAGTGGACATCTGGACACGTCTGGAGACGCGTGATAGATACAAGCAAAAATGTCAATGTTTGTCGGTGTTGATTTGTGATCTGATGGCCCAAAATTAAACACTTAACAATTTAAACATTTAAAAACGAGTCTAAACAAGGTTAAAGATCAATCAGCCAAAATCGTAACCCTCAGGATCCTCAGATCCCGCCGGCGTGATCTTTAACCACGCACGGTGTCTGGTTCTTCTTCTTCTTCTTCGGGCTGTTTCCTTTAGGGGTCGCCACGGCCGATCAACTGTTTCCATCCTGTCCTGTCCTCTGCCTCTTCCTCTGTTACACCAACCAACAGCATGTCCTCTCTCTCACCACATCCAGAAACCTCTTTGGTCTATTGGGTTCACGATGCCAGAGCGTTATATTAAAGTGATTACGGGCTGCGAAAATCAGGTACCAAATATTTTTTCACATGATTTAATGTGGTTTATTAAAGGCTAGGCTAGATGCCAAAATGGTTCTGTGATTCAATGTGTGTTCATGCACCTTTCTATAAGAACCAGAGCCAACTTTATCAGCACATTGTGCTTTAGTAGCTTCGCTGTGGCATCGGACGACACAGACTGACCTTCATATGAATCAATCAGCCCTCACAATCCAACCAGCTGTATTACCGTGACAATTTCTTAGAACACCCAATAAGACCGGCAGTTTTGGAGAAACTCTAACCCATGACATGTCACGTACCGACAGGTGCCATTGGAACGAGAAAATGTTATTTACATGACGCCCGTCAGTGGTTATAATGTTATGGCTGATTGGTGTACAATCCTATCCAAAATCCACCACACGTTTTTATATAATTCCCATTTATTGGCGTTCAACTTTAAAAGCAACATTTTTCTCTGCAGTCAGAGGTTTTCGTCCTGCGGGTTGCTGCAGCTTCTCACCGGGGATCTGAACACGGCGGCTGAGCTGTAATCTAACGGCACCATTAATCACATTAACACGATTAAAATAACAAAAAAATCCATTCCAGCCGGCAGCATTGCGTGCTGGGTTAGCAGACCTCCGTGTGGGAGGAGATTCTTCTGCCTCCTGTCCGGCAGCTTTGAAGCCGTGGATTTGGTCGTGACTTGAGGGGCTGCCGTCTTCATATTTACTGACAAACTGCCTGCCCTTCTCCTCACAGCCAGAATAACGGGACGTTTGACCTCGTAAACCTGCAAACCTCAGTGATAGCCGGCAGTTAATGGCTGCTAAAAGCCTGAGAAGTCGTTCTTCTTCTGTGGTATAAATTCTTAATCCTGACTGACCTGACCTGGCTGTGGCTTGTTGCTTATTCCATCGTCATCATCCTCAGACATTAAACACTGTACTGTTCTTCAGTGGATCCACGGTTCTCTGATGAAAAACTGTATGAAGTTACTTGTCGTCTCCGACAGCGAGGGTATGTCCCGGAAAAGCCCCCAATCCTCTGCGTTGCACAAGGAATCCCCCTGATTGAACTCCTCATTAATAATCTCAAACGGTCCATATTGACTCAACCCAACTATTTCTGAGGTCAGCAGTCTGCTGTAAGATCAGAACCCATGGTCACAATTGGACTTAGGGTTGGGGAAGTTACAAACAAAAAAACGTTTCTACAAAAAGCTCCCCCTAGTGGGTGAAATCTGAACTTTATAATAATAATAATACAAGATGGATCTTCTTTTATAGATTAATATGAGCCAATTGGGACATAATCAGATAAATGGCTGGGAAGTAACGTAACGTCGTTCTGCACGAAAGTAACGTCCTTTTGCACGAAAGTAACGTCCTTTTGCACGAAAGTAACGTCCTTTTGCACAAAAGTAACGTCCTTTTGCACAAAAGTAACGTCCTTTTGCACGAAAGTAACGTCCTTTTGCACAAAAGTAACGTCCTTTTGCACAAAAGTAACGTCCTTTTGCACAAAAGTAACGTCCTTTTTCACAAAAGTAATGTCCTTTTTCACAAAAGTAATGTCCTTTTGCACAAAACCCCGCCTAGTGAGTGAAATATGAACAATTACGGTCAAATATGACGAATAAAAGATCTCCTTGAGGCGGTTCCGATGGGGTAATTATGGACTAAATCGGACCAACTGTTGGGGAAGTGATGTTCGAAAGTGATTTTCATAAAAAATCTTCCCCTTTTGGGTAAAATATGAAGTATTTGAGTAAAATACGATCTAGAAAAGATCACGCTGCTCGAGGTGGATTCATAGGCACCAGATTTGGAGCAAATTGGACCAACGGTTGAGAATTTAAGGCCTGAAAACTTTTGGAGGTAAAGCTCCTCCTAGTGACGGAGATGTGGCAGCACTAAAGCAGTTCTGCAGAGAAGAGTGGGCCAAAATTCCAGGGCAGTGATGTCAGAGACTGATCTCCCGGTACTGGCTGTGTTTGGTTGCTGCTGCTAAAGATATTTACTAGACAATAAATTCAAGTTAATATTTTTTCACGTGGGGAATTTGTTTTACATGAAACTCTGTTTGAACATCCGACACATGAAGAAATCTGAAGAAGATATTCAGCTAGAGGTTATCGAGCGTCGACCTCCGACCTCCCTGCAGCAGAGCATTTATGATCGGTCCACTCAACCTTGAGCGTCTCCATTGTACATTACTCTGTCAGCAGCAACGCAGCGGCGACAAAGCAGCAAGGAGGTCACGACAAATGTGACCTCCTTCTCAGCCAGCAGTTTTCACACAGACTCCTGAGGGAGACGCACACCGAAAACACGGGAGGATCAGCGCCAACGTGTTTAATTTAGTAATTAACATAACTTGTTTAATTTGGAGAGTTCAATCAGGGTCACTCAGAGGTCAGACAGCCAGACTCAAAAAAAGGTTGTTTTTTTTTTGCATAAAATCTCCTCAACAATAAGATAATAAAACTGCACAGCTGCAATAATCACCAGTCAGTGGAGATTCTTAAGGGACTCTGTGACCGGTTGTACAATAACTGTTATTCTTATTCTGGCACATTTTTATATTTATCATAACTACTCCTGTGTGTTTAAGACTACTCCTGGTTAATGTTCCACGTCCTGTTATTTCTATTTCATTTCTCATTATAAGTGATATCTATCCAGAGATCTATCTAGAAATCTATCTATCCATCTAGAAATCTGTCTAGAGATCCATGCATCTATCCAGAGATCTATCTAGAAATCTATCTATCCATCTAGAAATCTGTCTAGAGATCCATGCATCTATCCAGAGATCTATCTATCCATCTAGAGGTCCATGCATCTATCCAGAGATCTATCTAGAAATCTATCTATCCATCTAGAAATCTGTCTAGAGATCCATGCATCTATCCAGAGATCTATCTAGAAATCTATCTATCTAGACATCTATCTAGACATCTATCTAGACATCTATCTAGACATCTATCTAGACATCTATCTATCTAGACATCTATCTAGACATCTATCTATCTAGACATCTATCTAGACATCTATCTATCTAGACATCTATCTATCTAGACATCTATCTATCTAGACATCTATCTATCTAGACATCTATCTATCTAGACATCTATCTATCTAGACATCTATCTAGACATCTATCTATCTAGAAATCTACCAATCTATATGTCTAGAGATATACATATATATATAAAAAAAAAATTCTGTGCTATTCCAAAAGAATCAGTGATTTTGGGATATCACTGGGGTATTCGGGGACACAACCTTGCTGCCCGGGACGACAGTGTGGCCCTAGTTTTCTACTGAGTCTTATATATTTACAGTGATCCAGGAAGAAGCGCCATCTCAGCAGCAGCCAGCAGGGTCAGACGCATCAAAACCCAGTCAGTGACTTCTCTGGGAGAGAAAGCGCCGTCAGCATTTCAGCCGCTAGCCTACCCGCTACTGTGGCAGGACACAGTTCTGTCACGCTGGCAGACATCCTAAATTTAGACCCGGCAACAAAAGAAAGTCATCCCTCTGAAGTGACGAAGACACACAAAAGACGCCTCTGTGCTGTTCACACGCCGTGTCTCTGCTACAGCGTTGCATTGTGGGGCCTTCGGAGAGCTTTTGAGCGGAGCGTTAAGCACAGAGGAGCTCGGAAGAAGCTGAGCCGAGTCTAATGAGATGACATTGTTTTTGTGTGGCGGGTGATCCATTACTGAGCTTGAGCCCTGCCCTACAGAAGAGATCAGGCGGCGCTGGTCGGAGAGTAACTGAGATGGTACCAACCGCGTCCACTGTGCAGTCCGTCCCCGACAGGTCCAGATGCACCAGGCAGTTGGGCTGGGCCAGGAACAGGTACAGGTTCTGCGCAGACAGAACAGAAAATGCGATTTAGAGGAAGAACACAAAAACATAGACACCATTCAGCCATAACATTATAAACACTGACAGAAGATGCCGGAATACAATAGATTATCTTGTTGTAATGAGTTGGTGGGACATATAAGACGGCAAGTGAGCAATTTATCCTCAAAGTAGATGTGTCATAAGAAGGAAAAATTGGGCCAGTTTGAGGATATGAGCAAATTTGACAAGAATAGAATAAACAAGGCCTGTGCCCTTCATCCCGGACAGAAATGGTACAGCCCTTAAAGCCCACAATCCTCTGCGTAGTTCAAGTAATCCCCCTGATTGCAAACACAAACTCCCCTTAGTGGTGTAAATAAGCAACTGAGCTTTCCAAAATCAATCCAGTTCTTCCTCGCACTAAAGTCTATGGGGGCATAAAATTTGAAAAAGATGGCCATGGGGTGGCAATAACCATTTCATAATATCGCTGATTTTTCGGGGATATAAAATAATATAATGGACCATTAACTCGAGATAGAGAAAAAAAAAAATGTGCAAAAGCTAAAACAATAATAGATAATAGCACAACCAGTCAGAGAGTTCCCGTGAAATCTCCACCGACTGGTGATGATGATTGCACTTGCACCCTTTTTTTCTCCTTCTTATTATTGAGGAGAAGTGAGGAGGTTTTACACGACAAAACATCTGAGTCACTTTGAGCATCAGCAGGTCAAACTGGGCCACAAACAAAAAGAAAAGTTCAGTAGCAGTGAGTGAATCATCTCCACACAAGCAGCTGGTTGGAGTTCAGTTTGAGGTCCAGCTGCTGTCATGGAGGCCGTGTGTGAACGAATGAGTGATTCTCACGGTTGCTTCCTCTCCAGACAGAACCCCGGGGTTCTTGCTGAGGTCCAGATGCAGCAGAGAGTTGCAGTAGTCGTCCGTGGAGCACAGAGCCTGGGACAGAGAGATCACTCCTAACGGGGGGAGAGGGGAAAAGATCAGGATACGAGTGGTTCAATCATTCCGCATCCATCCTTTTATTCCACATTTAACGGTCTGGACGTGACTTATTAGCGACTAATGAATGCAGAGCTGCGTGACGGAGGAGGGCGAGCGCGCTCCCTCGCTGGGCAAAATTAATTGAGTGTTGAAAATAAAGCAAAAAGAGCTTTTGGAGAAAGTGTGTCCGAGAATACCCCCGAGAGCAGAAAACAAAAGCTTATTCTCTCAAATCAAGTCAGCGCACATCTACAGCAACAGGCCCGCCGGAGCCCTTCATTAAAACCATCGCCCAGCAACGCTGGAGCCCGGCGCCGCACGCCACAGGAAGTTGACGACTAAATATAGATACAATAACCACAGTGGAGAAAGGTCTAACAGCAGCAACAAATAAAGTCTGCAGACATGGAAGTAGAAAGCCGGGAGTAGGAGGAATCTGAGGGGTGTGTTTGTGGAGGAAGACAGGTTCCACTCTGATGCCGGCGTTAAACTCTTCAGCCCTAATTTGTAGCGATTAGGAGGGAAATGAGGGGAATTGGGAGGAGGTTGTCCAATCCCACCCCCCTCCATCCATCAGCTGAGAGAGAGAGAGAGAAAGAGAGAGAAAGCAAGAGAGAAAGTGAGAGAGACAGAGAGAGAGAGAGAGCGAGAGTAAGAGAGAGACAGGGAGAGACAGAGAGAGAGAGAGTAAGAGAGAGTAAGAGAGACAGAGAGAGAGAGAGACAGACACAGAGAGAGAGACAGACACAGAGAGAGAGAGAGAGAGAGAGAGACAGAGAGAGATTTACAGACAAACAGGAGGAGGACAGAGACCCAGAAATATTCAAGAGCCAGACACCAAATATTCATTATCAGAACCATCACTGCTTTCCCCTTTGAACCGGATCAGACTGAACTTTTAAAATTCAAACTAGTTTGGGTTCCTCTCTCTTAATGAACAGAGGCGGTCAAATGCCAATTGGTTGCTTAGGGTCTCTGTGGCCACCAGGGGGCATCAAGAACACCTGAGATGTGGAATATTGGATCATTTGTAAGATCACAATCATGATGAGTTTTTAATCTTCCTGGAACTTTGTGCAAATCATTTTACAGTTAACATAATAACTCAGCTTTGTATTTCATTATTGATGCTTGTTGTTGTTGGGATAAAGAAATAAAAAAAAATATTAAAAAAAAAAAGAATATAAAATGATTGCTGCAGGTTATTATAATTAGTGTGGTATTGTTTTTTTGTTGTTTTTTTTTTTAAATGTGTTTATTTGCAAAATGAAGAAACGCTGTTATTCGACTTGAGGTGTAATAAATAATTTCAGGAAGTTCAATGGCTAAAACCTCAAAAGAGGGTTTGATGTTGAAGTAGGCCTAAGTGTTGTAACATAAGGGAGGTTAAAAACATCTCTTTATGTCTGTTATATGTTATTTGGTTATTCCAGCCTCCAGCCGCTTCTAGTTCAACCGCAGTTTCTGTAACCTGGATCCTTCTCCAGTCTGCTTCAGCTGGAGAAGAACTGTTGATTCCTCCACAACGAGTCGTCTACTTACATCCTCATTTACACAGCCTGGTTTCATGACATCATCTCCGTCATCTTCTCCATCACATCTTTATCATCTCCTCCATCACATCTCCATCATCTCCTCCATCACATCTCCATCATCTCCTCCATCACATCTCCATCATCTCCTCCATCACATCTCCATCATCTCCTCAATCACATCTCCATCATATCCTGCATCACATCTCCATCATCTCCTCCATCACATCTCCATCATCTCCTCCATTACATCTCCATCACATCTCCATCATCTCCTCCATCACATCTCCATCATCTCCTCCATTACATCTCCATAATCTCCTCCATCACATCTCCATCATCTCCTCCATCACACCTCCATCACCTCCTCCATCACATCTCCATCATCTCCTCCATCACATCTTTATCATCTCCTCCATCACATCTCCATCATCTCCTCCATCACATCTCCATCATCTCCTCCATCACATCTCCATTTACTCCATCACATCTCCATTTACTCCATCACATCTCCATCATCTCCTCCATCACATCTCCATCATCTCCTCCATCACATCTCCATCATCTCCTCCATCACATCTTTATCATCTCCTCCATCACATCTCCATCATCTCTTCCATCACATCTCCATCATCTCCTCCATCACATCTTTATCATCTCCTCCATCACATCTCCATCATCACATTATCTCCTCCATCACATCTCCATCTTCACATCTCCTCCATCTCTATGACATCTTTATCATCTCCATCAGACATTTTAATGTCAGACAGAAATCTCACCAGAGTTTGAAAAACGTTTCTAGCTGCTTTAACGTTGCGGCACCAGCGGTCCGTTGTCCTCATCAGCCACTCATCATAAACATCACCAAGAATAAAAATCAGAGCAGCATTTAAATTAAAATAGTAGAACATCAAAGATGGCCGGTCTGCTGTAGAGTCCCGGTTATTGATGTACTGATTTCCTCCTGCATCGACACGATTCTGCTGGATCTGCTGGGACTCGATTGGATGGAGGTAGAATAGAATTGGGACACGGCAGTAATTCCTAAGTATGTTATTAGAGAGAAAAAAAGATCACATACTCCTGATTCCGACCTGATTATCATTTGGTAGATGGATCCTGCTGTACGCGCACAGATGTGTTTATCTATCTAAGTAGACTCCGACCCAAATAAAGCTGCAGAGGGGCATCAGTGGGATGTGGGAGAACCAGAACTCAGGCTTTTATCATTCTATGCTCATCGGTATATTTGTAATAATGTAATGACTGTGTGCAGATTAGATTCAGCATCTAGAGGCAGGAGAGGAGGAGAACCCTCCTACCTTTGGAGGAGAGGGAGGTCTTGGAGAGGTTGAGGAGGCGCAGACCCTTGTTGAGGCGACAGACTTGTTGAATCAGGTTGGAGACTCCTGGTGTGAGGAGAGAGGAGAAGAAGTATCAAACAAGTGTGATTTACAAATCTCACCCAGAAACAAACTAAGGATTACAGAATTAGTTGCGGCTCAACAACTTGATGTAACTTTATTTTGAAAGGGTCTTCTTTCCTAAACATTAAATTCATTGTCCTGCCAAACCTTACTTCCTGCATTTTCTCCGTTTTCATTAATGTTTGTGTGCAGAGCTCTTATGATGAGAGGCATTATGACCACGACACAGAGCATTATTTCTGGGGGATTATGGGTATTATTCATTTGCTTGTTTTGGCTTTGGTGACTGCAGTCACAGTAAAATGAACAAATACGCAAACAGACACGCAGAAAAAACATCAGCAGATATAATATAAGTAATAACGACACTAGTTAATAGTCGATGTAAGGATTTCAGCGGTACTACCCCGTTATTTTTAAACACGGCCCTTTACCATTAACACAAAACAACAGAGCTATAATAAAAAAAAAGAAGAAACTAGACAGTTAACTGTAAAATACTGTGAAAGTAAAGAGTACAATACTTAAAAATATAAATATATATAAAGAATTTTAATTAAACTCATACTGTATTTCTCATTAACAGTACAAAACGGTTAATTTAAGAGGCAATAAATGATTATAATTTTACAGTAAGTAAATGGCAACGCTGCCGCCAGTTGTTTACTGTTTTTTTTCCTTCTTTTGTTTTTTTTACACTTTAGCTGTGAACAGCGTATTTATCGAAGAGAATGGAGGAGTGGAGTTCCACACAGGAGGAAAGCCTGACCCTGGCATGCACACGCACACAAAGACGACGCTAAATTATACGAGCCAGCAAACAATTAAAACACTCCTCTGTGCGCGTCGAGGGGAAGACAAGAGTTTGTGCGCGGAGTTGTGGGCGAGATTGAAAAAAATAAAATCATGTCAGTAAAGCAAAAGGGCCACTCAAGTCACCCACCGCAGAACGGAAGACGCACCGGGCGGAAAAGAGAGACACAGAGAGATGGAGAAGATGAGGCGTCTGTGAGGACAGGGATTGTTTGCTCTCAAAGAATTGAGACTCAGGAAAAGAAAGAAAAGGGAAAAAAAACGCAGCAGAGCAACAGAATAATAATAAGAGGGAGAGCAGTCGGAGAGAGAGAGAGAGAGAGAGAGGGGGAGAGGGAGAGCGAGAGAGAGAGAGAGTTGAGAGTGGAGGCCGGTACCTTGGTTGTCGAGCGTGTTGTGAGCCAGGTTGAGGGAGTGAATCATGGAAGCGGGGTTCTCAGACAACGCCGACGCCATTTTCTGCGGGAAATCCCTGCATATAAAACATTTGAAAAAAAGGGAAATTTACTCCTTTGTGCAAACGGCTACGTCAAACACTTTCCTTCAAAGACTAAGAAATCCTCCCCCAGAGCTTTCACTAATTCTACCCCATGAACAAGTTTCACCTTTGAGCCTCAGAGCAGTGAGGTCAGACCGGAGAGGCGCTATTATGTTCACGGAACCACATGTGAGGTGCGGCGGTAGAGATGATGATGATTTTAGAAAGGGAACAGCGAGAAGAAGTGAAGTATAAGTATAAGTACAAGACTTTGGTTTCTAAAAATACCCGCTGTCTTTACGAGATGAAGCAGGGATGAGAATCAGATCTCTAGCTTTAGGTTAGTGAGTGATGAAAAACAGAATAGAGAATAACGCAATACAATTAAAGAGAGTTGAGGATGAAACGACGGAAGGGGACTAAATATAGAAATAAAGAATATTATGCTGAAGAATAAAATAGAAAACCTTTACTGATCTGAAGTACAAATAAAGATGATGTTTGCTGCTCCTGATTGTACGATTATAATCAATATTATTATCAGGAAATGTATTTAAGATGGGAAGAGTAAAGATGCATTAGACACAAAGTAGAGTAAATCCACAGAATGACTAATATTATACCTGAATACTATTTCTACAGTCAAGGTGCAACAATGATGAACTTAAAGAGTGTAAAGGGTTTTAAGAAAGAGCAAACAAAGACCGGGGAGATTTTCAATTTAATATTGTTGGCTTCAGAGAAGAAAAAGAACATTTCAAATAACTTAACATAAGAAAAACGCAGAGATATGCATCCTTAAATCGTATTAAGTGCGTATGAGGAGGGATCTAGTTGGGCAAATACTCAGGTATAAACAGATTTTTGCATATTTCTTTATGGTTATGTAGCTAGCTAGCCAGATTGACAGAGAACTAGCCAAGCAGTCAGACAGATAAATAGATAGCTGAGAAGGAGCTAGCTAGAAAGATAGCTTGACAGATAGTCATGTAGCAAGCTAGCCAGCTATCTAGCTCATAGGTAGATAGTAGTTTATAGTGTCATTTACAAAAAGTAAGCTTTGAGTAAGTGTGCTTTGTATCTACCGTGAATCTCACGAGTTTATAAATAATTGTCTGCTTTTTCATTTGGCCAAAAATTGCAATTCTTTTTTGAACAGTGGAAGTTCCTTCCCTTCTGCTAAAAAGCCAAGATGGTGACCAGTGTGCAACCAAATAATTATCATACATCACCTGTATTTGGGCATTATTGACTAAATAATCCACCGTTGTCGGCGCGACATTTCACCAACCTCCGCCATCTTAATTCACTTCAACAAACCAATTAGAGATTTATCTTAAGTTCAGTCAGATAGACTATCTTCTGGCACACTCGGGCTTCAGTACTTCCTCATAAAACTCTATTGTCCTCACCTTTCACACAGGCTCTGTCTCACTTACCCTCATCATCCAATCACTGTGTCACACCTTTATGCTCCGCCCATCACCACCTGCTGCTGCCTTTAAAAAAGACTCTCCCTCCACTCATCCAGTTCTTTCCTGGTGCTGGTTCGCTCGCCCTCCACCTCCCCATCCCCATCTCTGCCTAGTCCTCGCAGATCCAACAGCCTCATCTTTCACCAGCCTCAGCTAAGTCATCAGCCGCCACCACCACCACCACCACTAGGGGAAAAAACCCTTCGGTCTCACCAACGACTTTCTGCTAGACTAACTATCACACATGATCCGTGGAATAAATCTTTCATCTTTTCTTTGTTCTCCGGCTTCTTTGATTGAACGGAGGATGTGAACGCAAACAGCTGTTCAGCCAATCCTTTAGCTTTACGTAAACGCGTTCTATGACAGTTTCAACTTTCCCCAACATCAACTGTAACTTCTGACTCATCGATGTCGTTTTTTTCTGCAACTTTGGGCGAAGGCAGCAGAACCAGCAGGCTACCATGTTGAGCCTGGGGCCTCCTGGATGGTCTTGGATTACTTTTCAAGTCAGTGTCTGTATTTGGCCTTGCTTCTGGAGAGCGGCTCTAATGAAACATCTGTTTTGGAAGGCGAGGCATGAAAACTTGGTAAGTTCATCATTATGCTACAGAAAATCATTTTTTTCCTCCAGGCAGCCAATTCATCTCAATTTTCGACTAAATAAAGATCTTTCTTCACGAAGTTGACATCCGCCGCGCAGAGAAGATGAAGTCACACCGGGTGAAGCCACAAGATTTCACTAATGTCTCAGCAAAGAAACGGTACCGCCTCCACTCGGGCGAACGGGGGCGGAGCTTTGCTGTGGCATTTTGGGACGAAGGAGCGGAAGTTCAGAGGGAGAAAGTGAGGGAGACAAAACAGGAAAGGTCAGGACTGCAGAGGACTGAGGAGGTGTGAAGACAGAGATTGAAGAGAGAAGAAAGGACAGGAGAGAGAGAGGGCAGGTAAAAGATGGGAGCGAGGGGAAATGACAAAGGAGGAGACGCGGAGACGAGAGAGAGGTGAACGTGTCGGGGGAGGGAATTGGATTAAACGAGCAGAGGTGTCAGGACGGAAGAAACCTACGATTTGAGTCCGGCGTTCTCCAGGGTCAGCTCCTCCAGACTGTTGGACTTGCTGACTGTGTGTAGAACTTGGTCCACGACCTCTGACCCCTGGAGGCGAACAAAATCACACACAGGTTTTGTGACCGGAGGTTTTAATCTCACAGGGAACAAGAACCCGAGCAGGAGAGAAAAACAAGGAGCCAATGACAGAAACCAGACGGTGTCTGAATTCTGATTCAGGAAACAGACTCATCACAAGTAATTATGAAAACCAGAAAAACTAAATAAAGTACAAAATCATGAACATAGTAATATGATTATTCCACATATTATGATTATTCCTCATATTATTGAACTTATCAGTCACACATTTATGCCACATATTCCACAGGTCTAATTTTATTGTTCATTTTATTATTGTTATTACAGTTTTCTGCACATAACGTCAAATATTGATACGTTTGCTGCACGTAAAAATGAATACGTGATAATTATTCTACGTCATAGAGTAAAATGATTATTGCACTTATTCCTGTTCATTGTAAGATCATTATGGATCTTTTTTTTTTTAAATCCCCATAGGTTTTAATGTGAGGAAGAACTGGATTGATTTTGGGAAAGGTCAGTAACATGTTACTGACACTAGGGGGAGCTCGATCATCACGTTTTTGGGGCATAATTTCTCAACTGTGTCCGATTTAAACCAAATTCGGTGACTATGAAGCAAATCAATTAAATTGAACTTATATGCATTGTGTTTATTCCAACAGTTCATATTTTACTCACTAGGGGGAGCTTCTTTTTTTCCCCAGACCAAGACCAACTTCCATTGTTCCATTATTCCATTATTGCACAAAACTGTTTTGTGCAATAATTACATAAAGCAAAGAGTAATAAAGTTATTATTGCAGATATTGATATTATTTTAGATAAGGGTATAATTATTGGACAGATAGGATTATTAGGAGTGTGGTGATGTTTTTCGTTCTTTTACGTGGGCAGCGCTCCGTGACCCGTTCGTTTCCATAGAAACGATTAACATTCATTAAGAGTCGATACAAAGTTGGTTTGTGGTTTCTATATTTGTAAATATTTTATGAGGAAGGAGAGGCAAAACAACAACAACAACAACAACAATGTTTTTGTTTGTCTTTGTTTAAAGCAGACATCCCATTTGTTATGTTTCTTTAAAGCAGAACTCTCGTCAGTATCTTTAAAAATGTAAGTTTGTTTGGATCATTTGAACACACTTATCTTCTCAAACATTTCTTTGTTGACATTTTTTAAAAAGATGTTCTTGATGCGCTTCAGCAGGAAACATTCCCTCTAATGCATCTTATGAATATTTCATAAAGACTGATATTATCTGAAATAGATCTATGAAACTCTGGGTAACTTGATTCTTTATGCTTTACATCCTGCCTTCTGCACAGCCAGCCATATCATTACAACCACTTGTCTAATATCTGTAGGCCTCCCTTCTGCTACCAAAACAGTTCTGACCCATTGATGCCTGGACACAAGCAGACCTCTGAAGGTGTGCTGAGAACAGCCACAACATTATAACCATCATGGGGGCATGGATCCCAGCAGACCTCTGAAGGTGTGCTGAGAACAGCCACAACATTATAACCACCATGGAGGCATGGATCCCAGCAGACCTCTGAAGGTGTTGTGAATGGTCGGTTACGTATTTCTGACACTAGGGGGAGTTTTATCTCCACAACTTTTGCTGCTCGAGAAAATCAACTCGAGGAAATCTATCTCGTATTAATTAGATTTTAGTGTTATATATTAAACTTTACTTACTAGGGGGAGCTTTTTTACGAAACACAGTTTTTCCAGACATAACTTCATAGCCGATGGTCAAGCAGAGGAAAAGTTATAAGGAAAACTTATTGTTGATAAATATCTGGCATCAACGTTTAGACGTGAGGAAGATAAAGACGAAGGATAGTTACTATTCTCATGTCTTTGCAGAGCAGCTTGGTGAACCAGGTGTTGTATGCGATGGAGGCCACAATCACAGCCAGGTCCCTGGAAAAGGAGACACACACATTTTAGAGATTAAATTCTAAAAGTTAAAATTACGAAACTCCATCTGCTGAAAAAATTTGCATCATCATGGTCCAAAGTTATTGTTCTGCTGCCTGTTTGGGAAAGAGCAGTTCATCATAGTGACAGAGGAGGAACATTGTGGGTCTTCTGAAAGTCGACTGATACTGTGGCCCCGCGGAGGAGAGGACCGGTACAAATACACAGAGATGTAAGAATCGATGGCAGGGTCAGCGGATCATTTAATAAAAGCAGTTTGATCCCGGATCCAGACCTCAAAACATCTCAACACAAACAGAGCCGGAAACCGCAGACGATCCTTAGTGGGTTTGTGACCAAGACGGAGTGGGGGAGGAGAGGGAGTTTAAAATCCTCCAAGGTCCAACTAGTACAACACTGCAGCTACAGCTGCTGTACATCAGCAGCAACAAAGGGGAGAGAGAGAGAGAGAGAGAGAAAATACATAGCAGAGAGAGGAGTGGATGGAGTCATGGAGCCAGGGATGAAGGGGACAGTAGCTGCAGCAGCTCAGTGGATCTTAGAGAGTCAATGACTACAGGCTGTGGTCTTTTCACATCGCCATGCCAGACAGCCCACCAGCGTTTCTGATTAACCTATATGAGTCCGAGTGTGTGTGTGTGTGTGTGTGTGTGTGGGACCCAAATGTCAGTGCTCATCATTAACGCCGACTGTTGATTCATGTTTTGACAGCAGGACATGTAATCGACCTCTGTGACGTGTCTGTCAGTCATGCGGCGTGTTGCTGTTTTCTGACGTCTTGTGCTGGAGGCCATGTTGGCGCAGCAGGTCAGTCTGTCGCCGTTTTCTCAAGACTCCACCCACCAAGTTGATCACTGAATTGCGTCTACGTGGATTTTTGTTACCCTGAGCAGAGTCAGACACGATGTTTCTCCCTGTTTAAATACTAAATGCTACGCTAACTGGTTAAAGCTGCATGTTGAAAAATGTGAACCTGTTTATAATTAGACCCAGTGGCAGAGTAACAACGCTAAAGAGTAAGGGGCCAAGGATTGAGCCCTGGTGGGGGGGGTCATGGAGAGTCAAAGAGGCGACCAAGGAGGAGCAATTATCCAAGGCTAGTGACAGACTCTTACATTTGACTTGAACGTAAGACACATTTTGTATGAAGTAATGTTGTGTTTGTAAGATAAACCTGATTTCATCATGCTTGACTTCCATTATTATTAAATTATTTCCATTTATAAGGGAAATTTCGCTACTGCATCATTGGTTGGACCATCCTGATTACATAAACCTCAACCTATTCTAAGTAATTAGGTTGAATCGACACCAATAAATTATGTTGGCCCAGCACAACTATATTATATTAGATCATTGTAAAAGTTTTATACTAAAAGAAAGTAGTTTAGTCATGTGGGAATACTTTATGATTTTCCTCGAAGTTCACTTAAAGAGGTATCTTTTTGAGTGCATGTTCTTTATCTCAAATAATTATTTCTGCAGCGGCAACCCAACTGCAGACATCTCAACCTCAGTATTTGACCAAAATCCATAAGTAATTATATTAAAACGTATATAAGAAAGCTCAAATTCAACCTTAAAAGTAGCAGAAATTAATTAAATAGAAAAAAGAAAGATAGAGGGATTTAGGAGAGTTGGCCCTGATTCGCTCATGTATATGAACAGACAGTCGCAACTAAATATATTAGGAAACAGTAAGTCCATCAGAAAGGACATGAATTCGAAAGAAGCCTCTGTATTCTTCTGTTCGAGATTTATCAAAGTTCAATAGGGGCTTTTAAGTCTTGGAGGCATTCAGTAAATATTGACATATGCTAATGTTGAGCAAAGATGCTAATGTACTTCGTAACGGTGAGTAACCCGACGGTGCCTCAGAGAGGTGAGTAGGGAAATTTCATTCATGCAACTAACTCTAACCCGGAGATTTATTAATCCTGTTAATAGAGCATAACGCTGGCAATTAGTGTTATAATAATTATAATAATAATAATAATAATAATACATTTCATTTATAATGCACTTTACATTTGGATCAAATCTCAAAGTGATAACACTAGTGGTTTAATACAACTATACAACAGAAAATAAACACTACTTTAGATATTAGTCCAAATCCTCTTGGCCACGGGGTTCCCTCCAGGACTTATCACCCTGGAGGGCCGCCACCGGGGAGGGTGTCTTGTAGTAAAATGTTGCACACCCGTTGATTCTGTGGAATACAATTGACGATGTATTCTGATATTTAGAACATTTAAGACACTTAATCCAGCCTGGATTCGGGCATTTATCATCAGATTAAAAACCAAAGAGGGACAAAAGAAAAAAAAAACAATAACCACATAAAATATTGTAATTAAAGCTAGATAAGGCAATGGGAGGTGTGGGGGACAACGAGCAACAGCCAGTGCAATGCCTTAGGCTCCCCAGTTCCAACTGCCCAATCGTCAGACGTTGTGGGCCTCGCAATGAAATGTCAATGAAGGAGGGGGCCCACCTGATGACCCCAATGATGTACCAACCGTCCATTTCACCACTCCAATCAGACTGCCAACATCAAGAGTCAACTTTGGTTTGAAACAAGGTTTGAAACATCAATTTCTATTAGCACTACTTTTATCTGCTACTAATTAGGTGTCACCCCACCTCCCCTGTTTCCACTGCATTCATCTCCGCCATTCCAACCACTTTCATGTCCTTCTTCACCACATCCATGAATTTTCCCTTTGGACAACCTTTTTCTCCTCTCCCTGGAACATATCCTCATTATCCTCATTATCCATATCTGGGCTACGAAGGCGTCTATAACACCTTAATCTCAACTCTGTCACCTTTTAACCAAACTTTCAACATCTTCCATCCCTCTGATGGGCTGGTCTCTAATCCCGCCCCCCCCCTGTCGCTCCCATTGTGTGCCCAAGCATTCTAACCTTCACCGTCTCCAATTCTACTTCTTGTTTCTTCGTTATCACCTTCTAAACATCCATACATAAAAAAACTGACCCCTAAATGAATAAAGGCAACCAGCCTGTCTGTTTTGAAGTGATTAAGACCCCCGACTTCATTATTGCTAAAAGGGATAATGAAGTTTGTTGGAGATCACGAAACGCACAAATTAGTCCATATTCTCTGTAAAACCTAAAAAAAAAAATCAAAGTCAGAGCTCTGAGATTGGGTTTCCCCCAATGTAACACAGCAGAAAAGGTCATAAGGTCATCCAAATCGAAGTCTGCCTAGGAGCAAGAGTGCTCAGAACATTTCACGGTAATACGATTATTAAAAGATTAAATACTTTATGGTTTAAGAGGAGGGAAGGTCACACAGTGTCCACTGGGAGTGTGAAAAACCTTCCATTTTCTTCTTTCACGTTGTGCGGGCAGCAGGGTAGATCAGACATCCTTCTTCCGAGCAAGTCTGACCAGCTAATCCATACGGGATATGTAATCCCTTCAGCGAATGGAGGAGCCGGTGGAGTTGTCCGGGGGGGAAAAGCCCCCGTTGGAGTCTCCTGAGGCACTTCAATGAATGTGCTAGAAGGACGTTGGATCCCGTCTTCCATCATCGGACTCGGGCGATGCTCATTCTGAAGTACGCGAGTGTATTTGGTATATCTTCTATATACATCTCATTCCCTCTTACTTTATTGCGACCGCCACTTTGCAAACTCTGGAGGTGCTGTATCACCTAAAATTAAGATTAATAACTTTCCTATCTCTCTCTGCGTCCATGAGGTTTGGGAACGAGGAAAATCCCCCGAGGGACGACGAATATTAAACGAACTTTGTGAGAGTATCCTCTACAAGGAAAGGGGATATTCTGAGCGGATTGTTGGGCGACAGAGTGAATATTGTAAGACGCTAGAATGACTTGGGAGTGTGTTTCTGTACAAGGGCTGCGGTCTCACCGCTCATGCAGACCATGAGACAGGTCCTGTATCAGTGACAAGTGAGGCAGATGGTGGCGCTGAGCCGCTGTCCTGCTTCAATAACAAGCAAAGCAAACAGAGATTTGGGCGCTGCACCAAGACGGCAAGAGTGTTTTTAATGACTGGGTGTGTGTGTGGAGGTAAAAGACGTGCCCAAAGTAGTTCTTGAGCAGTAAGAAAATGTCCTACCCTCACAGGCAAACTAAAACAGGTATACAACTCCTAACTAGAACAAAACCTTTAAAATTCACTATTTAAAGAAATAGAACAAAAGAGTGGGAAAACTAGAGATGGGAACCCAACCTCCTGCGTTGTACAAGCCAACCGCTGATGCTCCTAAACTTAGTTGTGAACATGTGTCCGAAGAAATGTTTTTCCTACGGAAAAAGCCCCCCCTTGTGGGTAAAATATGAACTATTGGACTTAAATATCAAACATAGATCCCCTTTAATCAATTCAAAGGCAGCAAATTTGGACTAAATCAGACCAACTGTTAGGGAGTTATGTCCACAAACATTGTATTTATTAATAATTAGCTCCCCTTAGCAAGTAAAATATGAAGTTTTAGCATAAGATGCAATATTTATAATAGATCTTATGAAGTCTATTTATATGCACCGAATTTGGACTAAATCGGACCAGCAGATAACAAATTATGACTTTGTAAACTTTTTGGAGATCTAATATCAGAAATATTCAACTGACCTTTCCCAAAATCAATCCAGTTCTTCCTCACACTAAAGTCTATGTGGGGATAGAATTTGAAAATGATCCATGAAATGATTTTTGAATTATTGCGTTAAAACAAATGATTTGCGTTGACAATTCCATGACATTCCCGAATTTTCAGGGATATAGTGATAAAGTTGAAATAAAAAGGACATAATTAAGAGTCAGCGGGAGAAGCTCTCCTCGCCAACGCTCTTGAAAACAGAAGATGGTATCTCTATGACGAGGAGATGAAGAGGACTGGGAGGTGGAAGATTGAAGAGGACTGGGATGTAATGTAGCCACATGCTGTAAATCCTCTACATCGTGATCATGGAGAGACGGATTCTCAGATCCTTTCTGTAATTTCCGCCCAATCCTACCCTATTTTCCTTAAATCAATACTTTCTCTATAAATTTCTCTCTGAAGACGTCTGGCACCAGCGAAGAGCGACGTTAGCGTCAGATAGCGGCCACAGTGGAGTTAAAAAAAAAAAAAGCCATAAGGAGGACGCTTCCTCTGCAAAGGCTTCCTCTTTATTATCACTGTATGAAATATTGGAGGAAAAACATTTTTTGGCTCTGGATACCGAACAACATTAATATATTCATAAGTTGCTGCTGCAATCACTCTTCTAGGAATGGCTTTTTTGTTTTACAAAACACGGCGAGGCGTCGCTCCCACGTTGAGATATGCATTCTTAAGTGTCAATAAATCATCTCCGGTCCGGAGTTCCAGGCAGAAAATTAGAGCAAATTCGGGAGGCCTTGGGTTTTTCCGAAGGACAAAACATCCTTCAAACGAGACGAGGAAGCTGGGCGGAATTCTCAGTTTACACGTCAGCGCTCAAATCTCTTATGATCGGAGGTGCTTGTGCACATTTACCCAATATGTGTGGGAAAGGAATATGGATGTATAGAAGAAAGATACACTGTTAAACATTTTTCTGTAAAAAAAAAATAAAAAAAAAAAAACAGTAAGAAACTGTAAAATTTATGTACTGTAAAATTTTAATTATTTTACGGTCACTTATATTTACCATTTTGTACAGTTCATAAAAAATAAAGTATGAACTGGTTTTTTCAATTACTTTTTCCATTTAAAAAAACAAAAAAAACAGTAAAAACTGGCAGCAGAGTTCCCATTTAAAATGTTAATTTTTTTTTTTTTTTTTACTTAGATTTACTGTTTTGTACTCCTCGTGAAAATTACGTTTACAGTATCTTAGTTGACTGACTAGTTTGTACTTTTGCAAACATTTTGATGAATACATAATATCTGTTTTAAAAAAAACAAAAAATCAAACACTTAATTATTGCAAATCGTCTTTTGTTAACGTTAAAGTACTGTTAAAAATAACAGCCCAAAACCTGCTGTGGATCCATAGCAAATATTTACAGTGTATCAGGCGGTGAAGAGGAAGAGAGACATCTAACAGCTTCCTCTGACACGTACATCATTCCCCCTCTCTATGTTCTGCTAACAAACCTGAATATAAAAAAAAACGGAACAAAGGCAGTGAGAGAGCCGGAGAGAGACTAAAAGATTAATACACTGAATATTTAACCAACAGACTAAACCTCTAATCTCAGAGAGGATGAGGACTGACTGATGAAGGCGAAGGAAAAAGGTTGGAAAAGTCTTTCAAAGTAAGAGGGTTGTATGTTTTTAGTGTTTGTCTGCGGCCCACTGGGTTTGAAATCAAACAGCATTCCAAGCTACACCTCCAATATTATCTGCAGCAACAGTCATCTCCAGCTCCTGCACTCTGTGACACATCCAGAAGCAAAACCAACTCATGTACCTGCTTACAATCCGCCCTAGAAAAACAGTAGGAGGACGGATAACATCACATTGATTTACAAAAAAAAAAAAAAAAAAAAAAAAAAAAGTCACCAGGAGATGGTTGGTATTTTATGAGCTCATTCGGCTTAGCAGGCAGTTAGAAAAGTCCCTTTAGCGTTGACGTGATTTTAATATTCTATCAGTATTGAGATATAAATGAAGTGAGGTGATTCGGGCCGAAAACTCCCACAATGCATTCTGATAACGCACCAGGAGATCCGACCAGTAACAGCAACGTCTCCTGCTGTAATTAGCAAAAGATGCAATTGGCATCTCTCTCGATTTGAAAATGCTGCTTCGACACTAACCCACTCCTTCCCTCAGAATAGGATAAAGTTGTTGCCATGGGAATACAAAGAAAAATGAAAATTACAAAAGGTTTCTAAACACCAACGCCGCAGCAGATGAGTTATGTGGAAGCCCAATGTGTTGAAGATATATCCTATATAAGGAATAGTTGTATAAACTCAATCCAGATAAATGCTCCAAATTAACCGGGTCGAATATGGTGCCCCGACAGCAAGGGTCCAAGCCCCAAATCCCCTGCATTGTACAAGCAATCCACCTGATTGAATTCCTGCAATTAAATGTGAAGTTATGTCTGAAAAACTGAGTTTTTTGTAGAGGATAAAACTCCTAGTGTGAAAAAATATAAAACTGACCTTTCCCAAAATCACTCCAGTTCTTCCTCGCACTGAGGTCCACGGGGGTATAACATTTGAAAATTATCCATGAAACACTTTGAGTTATCTCGTTAAAACAAAGGATGGAGTGACGGAGATGATGATTCCATATTTTCCGACTTTTCGGGGACGTAATACAATTTAGAATAATCCTCAATATTTAGAAAAAGATGTGATCCCGTGTGAAATGTCATTGATTTCTGTCCACTGGAGAGAGAAGGCGTCGCACCTAATACACCCGTTTGCGGGGGCCTTAAAATGGCCAAATAGTAAAATGCACCACTCTTGCAAACGTTTGACGGGTTCGCCAGGTTTAATGTAAGACTATGGGAACGGTTTCTAGTTACGACCTTCATGATTGACCAAGTGTAATAATTTAGCAAACAAAAATTGGGAAAAAAATCCAAAATTTAACAGTAACATAAACGTCTAGGGACGTAATTGGTCTAATATGGCTCGACATTATTGGTTGGCGTCTGGTCAATACCTTCTAAATTCTTCTTTGTTTTACGGCTGTTCCCTTTCGAAGCGACCCTTTTGGGTCGCTTCCGTCCATAGTTAACATTGGCACCCTGCCGGCCAACAGTACCAGGGACACTATCAAGCCAAGCCCCAACCGATCCGCTTTGGAAATCAATGTCCCGCATACTGATTAGTCACAGTAGGCTCTTCCTGATGAACACTCCCCATTTATACCAAGCTTGGGACCGCCACTAGAAAAAACATTGGGTTCTGACCCCTTGGTGGCTGAGTGAAGAAAAATATCACATAAGAAACTTTCTATCCGTGGAAAGCCTGAGATTTAAGTATATATTAGTGGCGCTACTGGGGACATTTTGGGTATATATCCTATTTGTCTGGGACGAAAGCATAGGCCCAATTTTTATTATCTCCTAAAATGATCATAAATCAAGTAACCGATGTTCATACATCAGAAAAGTCTGAACTTTGTCACGAGAAGAAAAGCGTAACTCCACACAAACTACAGTGAAGATTTTAGGCCGAATCTTAATCTTTTACAACGAAGGAGAAGTGGTGCATGATGGGTATTGCATGCACCACCAGTGAAACTGCATCACTGAGCTCCAGAAACACCAGGAGCACATTTTTAGAAAACTGTCTGCCACTTCTGGTCCGGTCTACTAAATGACCTGCGCCGTCGCCAGTTTCATTATGGAAGACCGGTTCTGTTGATAACACTTGGCTTCCCTCTTCCTCACCTTGCAGCAGGACAGTGCAGAACATTCCCCTCTTCTGGGGAAAGTGAATTACTATAACTGAAGCAGAGAACCTATGCGGGACTCATTAAGTGAACAGCTATTGCTTAAAAAGGGGAGTCATAAAAGAAATGACTCCCTCAGTTACTCCACTGTGTTTGCATCACAGCGTAAGATGATGGATTCATTTTCAGAGTTTGGATCACATTGATTATGAACTTCTCCATTTTTAAGTTTAGAAAAGCATCTTCATCATCATAAAATTGTTCAGATGAGCAATGATACTTTGGACCGACCCCAAAATTACCATTTTATCCTTCAAGAAGGAACCAGGCCGACGCTGTCGTCCCTGACAGCAAGGGTATAAAACCCCCAAAAAGCCCCCAATCCCCTGCATTTTACAAGCCACCCCACCTTGAACCCCTTAAATTTAATGTGAAGCCAAAAAAAAAGTATTTTATACAACAAAAGCTCCTCCGAGTGAACTATCGGAGTAAAATATGATTTATCCGCTAGTCGAATCATATCCCAATCAGATTTTATTTGTATGCCACTTTTCCTAAAAAAAAATAAAGAAAAATTATATCACAAAGTGTTTCTTTCTCTCGCGCCCACACACACACGACACTGTAATTAAATAAAATGTTAAAATAAGATCATTGCTCTTAAAAACAGGAGGTTAAGAGACAGGGACGGAGAAAAGATGGACACACAACCAAAGCCATGACTGCAAAACTACTGCCGCAAAAAAAGGTCCGCCCCACATCTGGACTCAGTCGTACTAACATAAGGTATGTCCGAAAAATAGTAGTTTTCATAACAAAAAATTTAAAAAGGAAGCTCCCCCTAGTGTCAGAATTAGGAACTAATAGAGTAAAATATGATTTAAGGAAGATAGAACTCCTCGAGTTGATTACATTTTTTAATTTTGAGATATAGCCCCCCCTCCCCCCTAGAGTTAAAACCTTTCCCTATAAAAACAGACCTTCCTCGCACTAAGACTGAGACTTTTTGGTGGCATGATGAAAAGCTTCTCCTTCAGGCCCTGCAGGCAGAGCCACCAGCAATACTCATAACATATAATCTGATCCTGATAATAAAAAAAACAAACAATACAGAGCTGTAGAAACCTTGTGTCTGTCCCATTTTAGATTTTGCTGCCGGGGTCCGGGGTTATCAGAACCAAATCAAATGTGATGCAGTCCAGGATTCAGCTGAGGAGTGGTTTTCCCGGTGAGCAGAAACGTTTCTTGCAGTGTGTGACGACGGGGGATGGGAAGAATGCCGATTGTGGACTAACATCAAAATGATCAAAAATATTTAATAGGAGCATATTTATCCACTTATCTGATAAGAGACTTATAAAATGAAGTTTCTATTCATTATTCTTTCAAAAAACGTTCTGAGCAAATGTCAGTTTGCAGAAACATTTGACAGAGCATACAGGGGAATATATACAAAAATGGTCTCATACTTTTCTTCAAACTGAAACGCAGCAGCTTAAGAATGAAAAAACTACCAACAGGAATTATCAGAATGCCCTTCATACAAATCCAGACTGAGAAATTAAAAACCTGGTTACCATCCAGAACCGAGCGGTACTCTTAACCTGATCAGAGGTTTTTCACAGCGACAGCCTGAGTTTGATTATCTGGCGTCTGGCAGGACAATCGGATGTTTTTGTCAAAATAACCTTAGGGCATAATAAGTTAAAGCCATTCTGGGCTAAATTATATATCCTGAATAAACTTGTGGCGTCAAATCGCCACAACGGCGCATTTCAATAAAAAAAAAATCTATGTGTATGGGTTTCGATATGGCGTTAAGATTTGTGTCAAAATTCTGATCTCGCTCGTTCTGAGCACACAGGTCCAATTTCTGCGACCGCTCATGGTAGTAGGCCGTCCAACCTGAGTCTTGGATCTGCTCGAGGTTTCTGCCCGTTAAAAGGCAGTTTTTACTCGCCACTGTAGCCAACCGATGCTCACGGAGGAATTTGTTGGGTCTCTGTAGATAATTATAAAGAGAGTTTTGGTCCAGCCTGATTTTGGGCCTTCAGGGGAGACGGTCCGCAAAGCCTTAAATAGTTCATTAAGCAGCGTTTATTTGCATTCTTGGTCTGACTTTTATTCCGTGTTTATAAAGAGGCTCATATATATTGGCCTCTTAGGGCTTAACTGGATCCTCATATCGGCTTCCAGTCGAACATGTGACTTTTGTGCTGCCTGATCAAAATTGACGCACTTTTTTTTTTTTAAATCAAGAGTAAAGCAGAACTTATCTTCCAAATCTGTGTTACACCCTTTCAGTCAGATTTAACACAGCGTTTCTGGGTTTCATGGTTCTCGATTACATTGTTTTGAGTAATAAAATGCAGGAATTAGGATTTATTTGGAGGAGGTTTAAAGATCTTAGGAAGATATTTTCAAGGGCACATATCAAAGGTAACCCAGGATACTGCAGTTTTCTCATTCTGATCATGTTTTCTTAATGTCTTTTGACGTCCTCTCTTCACGGCCGTACAAAGGGATATCCACACAGTGTGCACGCTCACAAGGACAAACCATTTCTTCTCTCAGGAGGCCAGAATGCTGCGGCTGCCACTGCTGAAAGGACGCTAGGTGAGAAAAATATGTTCCTGCTGAGGGGGTTTGCGGTACAATGGCGGAGATATGCATTCTTTGAGTGATGTCGTAGTTTTGTGCGTCGGCTAAATGTGGATTTCCTCCGCCCGTTTACAACGATTGCTTTTATGTTTGGCGATTTCACATTCATTATAAAGTCAGGATATTATGGTAGAAATATCAGTTTCATATTTCTGCCACTAGGGGGAGTTTTATCTCCAAAGGTTTTCCCATTGGTTGGTGGGATTTAGTCCTCATTTGGTGCATATGTTTGAACTCATGGTCTTGTATACAACATTTTCTCATCCATAACTTCCCAAACCATAAGTCCACTTTTGTCTTAATTTAGCTCCTATGAATTGACAGAAGGACATTTGTCCTGTTTCATTCCTGAGCTCAGAAAAACTCTTAACTGTATTTATCTTCATTATTGAGTCACTATTGGATCTGATCTCAGAGCATATTGCTGAATTCATAGAAATAGTCATTTTCAGTCAATACGGACTGATTGGAGATTATTAATGAGTCACATTTAATGTTAGCAGTTCAATCGGGCAGATTGCTTGTGGAACGCAGGGGATTGGGGGCTTTTCAAGAATGTGCCTAGTTTAATTTGTGTTTTCCGTTGTTCTAGCTGCAGCATCTCGTTAGCCAATATGGGATTGGCACCTTTTGATGCAGAAAAAAAATATATACAAAAATCAATATCCTCGCCAACCTGCCTGAATAAACACCAAGAACAACATCCACATCCAGTCGGTTCTGTTCAGCCTGCGGGAAAATCGGGTTTGTTCCCTCAAATCAGATCTTTAAGACGGATCAAATCAGGCGTGTGTCCAGACATCAGCAGCATATCTGCATGATTTGCTGCAGTAATGATAGAGACTTCAGTTCTTAATGCAGACCGATGAGGAATGGAGATCATAATCGCTCTCTGCAAACAAACGTGCTGGGAACTGACTGAGCAGACAATTTATTTCACTATCTGTCCACGGACCGTTAGTCCGTGTCCTCCGCCGCACTGTTCTGCTAGAATTGGCATGAATTCTGCTCCGCCGCTCTGAAGATTTCCCATCTGCCTCCGTTTGCGTGTGACACAAAAGAAATGCTGTTAAATAGGATTGGAGCAGACGGATAATGTGGACGCTTATATTTCACCACTGCTGGATTTTGAAATCGGATCTGAACTTTTTGTGCCAAAATTTTAGTCTATTAATCAACAATTACTCAATCAATCTTCGCTTGAACAAAAGAAAAAGAGGTTTGACCTCAAAACTGTCGAAACTTCTGGTAAAGTGTTTCAAATATCTACAGAAGAGGATTAGGCTATGAGGAAAGGTTTTTCAGGTAGTCGGACTTTATCCTCAGAATTCTGACTTTCAACTCAGAATTGAGATTCAAGTCAGAATTCTGAGAGTCCGACATCAAGTAATAAGAGGAAGGAAGAAGAACAAACCTGACATTGTTCTCACGTCAAAATGTTTTATAAAAACGAGACGCTTATTCACAATTACGAGTAATAACCGGGCCTATTTCAAATAATTGCGATCAGATGTTTATGTAATAATTGTGACAGGCCTGTATGAGAGTAAAATATGATATAGAATACGGAAATATACAAACCAACCTTTCCCAAAATCAATCCAGTTCTTCCTCACACTAAGGTCTATGTGGGTATAAAATTTGAAAACGCTCCAGGAAATAGTTATCGCGTTATCACGCAGGATGTGCAAACAGCGATGACATCCCATAATATCCCTCACCTGTTGGAGATTTGACATTGTAATGGGGAGTCTCCTATTTACATCAGTTTTAGGCTTACTTTGTACGATGTTGAAGACAATGTTAGCATTTCTGGTCCAGCTCACAACGAGGCCTCGCTAACTAAGCTAACGTTTGGCAACATCAGCTAATACCACTCAGATAAATGAGGAAGTGTCAGACGTAACCTTTACCCAAGTCTTTCCAAAGCTCCAATCAGCTATTGTGCTTTTTCCAGTAAAGTTCTTCAATGACAAGAAGCGTAGCGCGGATGCTGGCGAACACGTAAAAGGTAATCACAGCTAACGATGCAGGAGAACAATTATCAAACCAGGCAACCCCCGTCACCTATATGCGCCCTTTGCTGATGTGAAAATGTTTAAATTAAGGAAAGTCGGCTCTTGACCCTCCTTGTGATTGCTTTCAAATCCAAAGTGTTGGAGGTTAGAGCAGAAACGCAACACGCTGACTGCTCTGAATACCAACGTCGCCTGAGCGGTAAAGATGGCGGAAAAACTATGTCACCTGCTGTCAAGATGGCTGAAGTCCAGTAAATTGAACTCCCGGTTGTCCTGAGAGTGGTAGATGGTGTCCACATCCTGGAGAGGAGAGGAAAGTACAGACAATTATTTATCCAATTGTCCAAACGCATGAAGTAATGGAGTTGGGTTTTTTTTTTTCCAGCTCTGTGCTCTCACCCATTGAACTTCCTCTTTGCAGCCGATGCCGTTGTAGTCGCAGAGAGCCGCGTAGGTCTCGGAGAAACCTCCTGAAAGACGGAGCAGACAACAAATTAGTCCAGACCAGATGTGCTGAAGACATATGGAGGAACGAAAGGGCGAATGAGACCTGACCCTGAGAGATGAAAGAGGGCGATGCAATCAGCAGAGAGACAAAGATTATTGAGGTGAGATGAAAGAAATGCAGCATGGAAGAAGATTACCAGCAGAAGACGGGAGAGTTTCTGCTCTGAGTCAGTGACTCAGAGAGCCGACGGACTCAAGTGGAGGTGTCTATGTTTGTACGCGTGCGTGTTTGGTAAAGACAGGGTCACGGCTCACCGCAGGTTTTCTGGGAGTCCAGCAGCGACTCAGAGTTTGAGGAAAACTTCAGGCTTCCATCCGTCAGGTCTCCCTCGGCTCGGCAGATAGGAGGACTGAAAAACATAAACAGGAAGTTCAAGGGGACAAAATTAGCACATGCTATGCTAATGGCTACATAAAGCAGCTGCAATGACTTAGCTAATTCGCAAAGGAACAAATGCTACCAGATAGTTTTGCAGGTATTGTAATTATTAAGGCTTTATGAGTAATGATAGGAGGCTAGCTAATGGCTACATAACGAAGATACAACATTCATAATCTCCGCCTATCATCTAAGCTTGATAGCACTGCTAAGTTGCTAACAGAAAGAAAATTCTTTTAAGGTTTTTTTTACTGCAAAAACTCAAAATCTTACCAAGTACATTTACTTAATTTCGGGTCATTGCACTCGATAAAAGATACAGTCACTGAACATGAAAGATTTCAGTGATTTTTTTGTTTTGGGTCTGGAACATCTTGTTAAGTCAAAGAAACGTGATAATATTTCAAATGCTCAATGTTAGCATTTACAGCTAACTTAAAGACATATCTTTTATGTTAAAATGCTTTAACACAACACAATAAACACAATTTATTATGTCCGACAAAAAATGCATTTGGTTCCAAGCCCTAAAGCGCTGCTGTTGAAGAGCTCTTAAGCAAGGCGCTGAACTCCAGGGCTGCATAAGTAGAGCAATTCAGTTCCCTACAGACAACACGCTGGTGCAAAGCTCACTATAACCCGAACGCTCCCTGCAAAGTATTTTTACACCAATAAATAACTTCACAGATAACCTAGTAAATAAGCTGACTAAGCTAGAAATACATTTAGTTCCATTTAGATCCTGCAGATACGTGAACCATTTTTAAAATGATTTACATTAGTGAGGTCGTAGCAGACCTGGATTTACTTGGTAATATACAGCGTAAGTAAGTAAGTAAAGCTTTATTTCTGTGTAACCCTTCAAAACAAATATGCTTTACAAGGGATCAAAAGACAAAAGTCCTTTTAACAGAATAAATAAAACAGGAAACAAGCAATGCCAACCACACAGGTGTCTGAGCCCAACGTGACTCACAGACCCGCTAAAAGAATAGAGTGTACAGAACAAATTCTATTATGAATAAGCCAGATGATAATTATGGGTTTTTAGGAGTTTTGTTTTTTTTAAAGGGTCAACAGACTCTGCTGATCTGAGGGGAGCGGCGGGGAGGTTGTTTCTGGGGCAAAGGCAGTAAATGAGCGGTCACCTTTGGTTTTGAGACGAGTTAATGGTCCAGTAAGCAGGAGCTGGTTAGAGGACCTGAGGGGCCGGTTACTTTTGTAGGGGGCCAGCAGATGTATCCGGGGGTTAAGCCATTAACGAGCTTGACGGGCAGCCAGAGCAGTGAGGCTTAAACCGGTGTGATGTGTGATCGACGTTAGACCGGTGAAAACCGGTTAAAAGTCTCTCTGCTGCATCCTGGACTAACGGCAGTGGAGCCAGAGCGGTTTGACTCGGACCGGTGAAGAGTGAATTACAGAAATGAAGACGGGAAAGAATGAAGGTGAAAGTAGTTCTGTGCAAAACTAAAGGACGTCCTCCTGATTTCTTTCGATGTTTGTGTGTCTCACACTATTGGTTTTAAATAATCACTAATTTTTACAAGAAAAAAACTGGCGATCCAAGACCCAACCCTCAACCCCTGAACTTAATGGCCTGAGATACTCCAATTTGAGCTGGAGAATGTGCCTGGGGAGAGAGATGTTTGGAAATCCCTTCTTAGCCTGCTGCCACCACGACCCGACCCCGAATAAGCAGAAGGAAACGGATGGTTTACGTTTTAGCCGATTGTGATCGGAATAATTCATTCATGAACATTCATTTATGGGGTGAAATGGGATTCCTGAATGAACCTTAAATGAGCTCTTGGGATAATCCCTTCCACCTCCATGAAAGTTCACTATTGTTATTGTTCATTTGTAGATAATCTGTCTCAATCTGGAATCCCAGAACCTTAGAAACAGCATTAGAACACTTCGCAGACTGAAAGATTTCACTTTCTGTCTCATCTCTCCTGGAGTTCCTTTTGATTTTGGCATCGTGTGCTACTGGAGAGGCCTGGGAGCCAACTTCCTGCTTCTGACGATGACCCACTGAAGTGATGTTACTGAACAGGGGTGGTGGTGAACAGGTCTCGGTGGGTCCAGTCCGGCTGCAACTAGTTATTAATACAGTTAGGTAGTTTAAGATTTTCAAAAGGCGTAATTGGTGTTAAATAACTTAGCCCAGGCTGTCTGCTGTGATAGCAGGGGTGTATCCCTGAAAAGTCCCTAAGTCCCTTGCGTTGTACAAGAAATGCCCCTGATAGAACTGTTCAAACTAAATCGGACCAACGGTAGCAAAATTATGGCACCAAAAGATTGAGATAAAACTCCCCCTACTGTTGGAAATATGCAACTTATCTGTCCCCAATCCAGTTCTTCCTCGCACTAAGGTCTATGTGAGTATTACATTTGAAAATGATCCATGACATACTTTACGTTTTTGCGTGGGCTCAAAGTTTGAGGACCTTTGATGACGATTCAATAATATCCCGAACTTTTAAAGGATATAATACAACAACCATCATTTGAAACTCTTTTCTTTATCGGGTTTATGTTTTCTTTTATGTTATGTTTGTTTGAAAGACACCCACAAAAATAGAAGAACCGGGAGGGGGGTCTCATCATCTTTTTCTTGCAGCACCGAGTTAAGCATTAAAGGTAACGTCTGTATTGTCAGAAAACGCTTCTGACATTTCTAGGATGTCGAATAAATAACTGGAAAACTCTCAAACCGCAGCGGCGGCAGCGGCGGCGGCGGCGGCGGCGGCGGCTGCGATCACATGAAAAGAAATATCTGTAACGCCTCGTGAGCGGAGAAGAGTAAAGACCTGAGATCACAAAGTAAATACTGTGTTGGTAGATAATGCTGTGTCGAACCTGCTTTGGCTTTTTGATGGGATTACACCAATATACTGTTGCATTCCACACAAACCCACCTTAATCCAATTTATCAACAAATCACACAACACCTAACCACATCCCTGACCTTAATCCCCACTTTATCTCCACAATCGCCACCCATCCCCGCGGCGTGCTTTTGAGCGCCTGCTATCTCGCTACCATCTGCGTTATGTGCCTCGACGCGGCGGCACCAATCCATTACAACGCTGCACAATCAACCAACAGCAACATCCCTCGCTCCGGTCACCCTCGTCTTCATTCTCTTCAAATGTTCTCGCCGGGAGCAATCAACGGCCACGGCCTTAACGGGGGAGCGACGATCGGAGAGAGGATAGGATGAAGAGTGCAGAAACGGCCTGGTTAATGTCAATATTCGGATCACCGTCAAAGCCCATTGGTCCCAGAACCCAGGAGAGGGAGACGTCCGCCCCAGTTCGCATCCACACCAACCATGTGATTGGACTCTTCGCCACAGGAAGCAACTCTACCCAAGCTTTTATTTCCTCCGTGTGTGCTTGTTTTCTTGTTTGTTAGACAGCAAGATAACGGAAAAACATGCGTGACGTTGTACCCAGACGTAGGTTTTGGCATACCCTAGAGATTATTACATTTTGGTGATGTCACAACCTTATCTCAAGACGTGACATCATTATTATATCCCTGAATAGTCGGATATTATGGAATCATCATCGCCGCCGAAGATCCTTCGCGTTAACACGGTTACTCAAAAACTATATCACGGAGGATTTTCAAATTTTATACCCATATAGACCTTAGTGTGAGGAATAACTGGAGTCTTTTCAGGAAAGTTCGATTGTATATTCTTGACACTAGGGGGAGCTTTACTGTTTTTCAGGCGTAACTTCTGATTTGCTCCAGATTCGGAGCATATGAATCTCATATATGTCATATTTCACTGTAATAGTGGATATTTTACTCTCTAGGAAGAGCTTCTTTTTTTATACAACAAAAATACTGTGCACATTACTTCAGATTTCGTTTGAGGAGTTCCATCTGGGTGACTTCATGTACACTGCAGGCTATTGGAGACTTTTCAGGGTATACACTAGGTTTAGTTGTTTTTTTGTGGGGTTTTTTGGAGATTATGGAAAAACTGCAGAACAAATTAACATGAAATTATATTTCCGGCTTGCCGGATTATCGAAAACTACCGGATAACGGATTTTCAAGAAATTCTGCCCAGACGTAGATTTTGGCATATCGTGGAATGATGAATGAATGAAAGTCATGATTTCACTACGTGACGTCATAATACCATTTTTTTTGTTTTTAGTTTAAAAAAAGTTGACAGAAAAATGAATGGATGTGTGATTCGCATTAAAGTTTACCCAGATGTAGTTATTAGCATTTAGATACTTACCTTTTCTCATGACGTAACATCGTTTTTTGTTTTATAATTTAAGCAAGAGAGAGTGTTTGAAGGAGGTTTGGGTAGATTTAGATTCTGCCAGTGACTCATAAATTATTGCATTAATTGTTCCTAAATAAAAATAGATCTACCTGATCACAATAATGTCTACTTGGAGTGTTTTCTTCTTCAGTGTTTGTCCTATGAAGACATTGCAGAAGGCGTAGAACGGCGTTTGGAAGGCTTTTTAACCCGAGTCTAGTGCTTCATCGGTGACTCAGTGTTGCTGCTACTTAACAAAAATAAGCTGCTTTGAAATGGAAAGAGCGAACCCATGCCTTCAGGTAACGAGCTACTCCTTGTCAGCCGGCTGATATAATCCCAGTGAGTGCCGGCTGCTGGAGTCTACCGTGAAACAGAAACGAGTCGGATGCAAACTACGGCCAAAGTGCCAAGGTGCTGCCCAGTGCCGTTAACGTCGGCCAACTAGTCTCAACGCCTCATGCTGTAGAACACAAAACCTGAACACGTGGATCTT
Organism: Lophius piscatorius; assembly: GCA_009660295.1. Taxonomy (NCBI): domain Eukaryota; kingdom Metazoa; phylum Chordata; class Actinopteri; order Lophiiformes; family Lophiidae; genus Lophius; species Lophius piscatorius. Next base: position 42,191 of record VRLP01002500.1, read on the forward strand.
CTTGAGGCTGCGAGAGTCTTACGCATAAATGGAATTGTTGAAGACCCGGAAGAGGGCGCAGTTGATGTGGCTGACCATGTGATCCAGCTGGTCCTGAGTCTGGAGTCTCAGCGAGTAGGTGGTCTTGTCTGTATCGATGACAACCTGAAAATGGACATGAAAGCTTAGCGATAGAGGTGCTTCATAGTGAGGGTCCAAACAGCACACTGTTAAAAAATCGACTGTAAAAAAACTGGCAGCAGCTAAGTTAAGTTGTTTTGTGTAAATGGTTAAGTGCTAAATTTAAAAATAACAGTAATACGGCTGTAAATTGACTTTCAGCTATTTACAGTAGATGAAGAACATATAAGGGATGAAGAACATATAAGTGAACTTCAGGACTCACCTGGTGGTCTGGGTAGGTGTTCATTGCTCGGATCTCCAAGAAGTTGAAGGTGACCTCCATCTGGAAACAGCAGAAAAACATCAAAGGACGCAAGTTGGAGGAAACATTCCTTAAAATGTACTGAAAGGGCAGAAAGCCGTCAGACAACCGTCCCTGTTTTTAATTTGCGGCGTCTCCCATTCAAGGGTCATTTAAACGTCAGAGGATAATTAAAACGAATGTGATAGTGGCAGGGAAAAGTTACAATCAATAAAAAGCAATAATCAAAAGCCACATATCTTTTATATAAATAAATAAAATAGTTAATAACCCATGTTTAAAATAAAATAATCCTCTAAAATGAGTATTGTCTGCATTTAGCAGTTCTCGAGGGACTTGGACCCTGTTTAGACTTGGTTCTAAAATGCGATTGGGGCGTTCGGATCAAGGACAAAGGGGCGTCGTGCGTAGTTATCATTCATGCCAGTGTAGCGGCAGATTTGTTTAGCTAGCTAGCACGGGCTACCTAAGAACTTGAAGATGTATCAAGCGCTAAAACACATCTGCCGACTATTCCAACTGTTGAGACTGACAGCACAAGTTCATTTGCGACCCACCAGCCACACCACGTCCAGTACTGATGACGTTCTTTTCATTTTAGGTCCTTACCGAAGACACAACTACACATATCTACAAAGGATATGTGGTCACATGCGTCACAGAACATCCTCGGCGAGTTTGGGTGATGGTATCACAGTGCGTCTCACTGTCCACATGTGATCAGAAAAACGCATTTTAAAACCAAGTCTAAACAGAGTCTTGAATTAGCGATTTCTAACCGTTGCATGATTTTGTGAATTGGGTTACTTAAAACCAGGAACCTGTATAACATAATAATATGGATGGTTGAAATGAGGATGCACAACATGTAAATGTCGGGTTGGCATGGGCAACCGCGACAAGACTCAAGAGTCTGGAACCGGAGGTGGCCGACACGGAACACTTGCAGAGGATATTAAGGGGAGCAGAGAACTTTTGGGGTGTCCCCACCCTCTGTTCAGAAACTCTAAGCCTCGTCAGGGACCACTCACATCAAACTTCTGCCATCAGATGAAACCAGAGAACAGGACAAAAACGACAAAAACTGTTGTAGCTTTGTCCCTCAGGCGGCCGAGAGGCCGATCCAACCCACTGACTCTTCTTACTTGCATCTTTTCCACATCTGGGAAATATTCTTATTCTGTCCCGCAGAACTACTATATAGTAAAATGTCCACACAAAAAAAGAAAAGTATTTCCCACCCCCTGAGCCCGGGAGCTTTCCCATCCATCCTTGTCCATCTCTGGCAAAAATATTCTGGTCGGCACAATGTCAGACAGACAGTCAATTTTTCAATCAGGAATATTGACTCCGACCAAACCGTCAAGCAAGACATTAAAGGTTTATTCTATGTGCTGTATCTCATTTATTTATGGAGAAGATTTACCAAAGCGCATAAATACCCATATATGGTAAGTAAACCGACTGCTATGAGTAATCATCATAAAAATAGACACGAATAAATACATTCCCCAAAATGTCTCCAGTGTCGCCCGACAGCGCTGCCTTCACGTCACCTGCCGCGTTATCTCCTCACCGAGCGTTGTCATGACTCCTACCATTCTGAAATGTCAACGCCACAGTCGTCGGCGTTATCGCCTCCTGCTCGGAAAGCATCCCACATTTCGTCACATCTCTTGCAATTTGCCACAGAATCAAGGCTGGCAAGTGAAAGCCATAAAATTCCACTTAAGAGTGGGGGAAACATTTACCTTGGTGGGCACTTTGACAGCGAAGAGATACAGCCTCCATGTTGCCAGGACCTGAGGGGGAGAACACATTCATTTTTCTGTCACAGAGAGCAAAAAAACGCAAAATGCTAATCACAGCAAAAAATAGCACAGTAAAAAAAAAAAAAAACAGCCCATAAAGAGAGGGGATGGTGTCTGCAGTTCATCCCAACGGCTCGTAAGTCATACTAAGCACTCCAGACATTAGCGAGCTAATCATGTTGATGGTGTGTGTGTGTGTGTGTGTGTGTGTGTGTGTGTGTGTGTGTGTGAGAAATATTATAGAGGGTCCGATTCACTGCGCTAAGTTGCCTTGATGGAAGAGGCACGTATTCAACAGATGATTCATGGTAAGACCAGGACAAAGAAGACGAGGAAGGAGGAAGAAGAGAAATGCATTAACATTTAAAAGTGTTGGGGGTAAAAAAAAAAAAGATTATTGTGAATAAATTCACATCAGCGTCTGTAATTAATCTCATTCATAATTCAAAATTCTAGCATTTGCATACCCCATGCGTTCTCTGCACATCTCCATCCCTCCCAGTCTTTACTCTTTCTCAGCCGGCTCAAACTCTCCTCCCTCGCATCCCGTCATTCCTCTGAGTTCGCTCTTCATCTCCATGGAAATATGTCCATCCAGCCCCAGCCCCCCCCCCAGAATCTTTATTCTTAATCCCTAATCCCTTCATCTCCCTGTGTGCCCCCCTGCCCTGCCTGGTTGGCTACGGCGGGAACACCTCACTCAGTCCCCTCCTCCTGCCCTCCACCCCTCCCCTCATCCATCTCCCATCTCTTTTTCCAGTTTGAGTTTTTCTATTCTTCTTCTGCCCTGTCGCTTTCGATTCCTCGAGGCCCCTCTGTGCTGAATGGGTAATGGCGCCCCACTGAGTGGCGGTGAGAGGAAGAAAGGAAAAGAAACAGACGCAGACAGAGAGGGAGAGAGGAGAAACATGAAAAGGACCGAGACACAGAGATTTCCCTTCCTGATAATGAAGTCTTCGAATACGACACCCAACTCCTGGCAAAGATGGCCCCGAGGATCAACGCTGCGTCTTAACTATGAGGACACCCATAGCAGACTCCCACAGAGACGAGAACAAGGACGGCGAGGGGAAACCAAAACAACTCAAAAAGGAGGAGCGGGAGAGCGATAACCCCGGCACCAACACGGGTGGAGGGGCCTTCAAAGAGGACGGCTGCCGGGCAAAATCTGAAAACTCTTGTAACATTTACCCAAAAAAGGTTGGGGGGCCTTGAATGAGGAAAAGGAAAATGGTGAGGTAGATAAAAAATAGTGAGTAAAATGAAAGACCTAAGCAAGCTATCCCCTTCAAAAGCCTTGCGAGCCGACAGAAGGTCTCATGTAAACACAGGCATCAATAATGCACGCTCCCTGACGGCGCCCAATTTGATCTTCTGATGGTGAACAAGGTCCGCTCGCTAAAGCCCCCCTTCCTTTTGATACATCATTTACACCACATGGACGTTCTAGTGAAGCCCATAAACACTCAAGACAGTTTGTTTTTATTTGCTGGTATAAAAGGATGTAAAACAGAAACTAATGGATGCAGATAGACGACGGGAGACGCCGCAACAGACCCCGCCCCCCCCGCCGCCACCTCGCCCATGTTATCAAGCCTAGGGTCTATGGAGTTTAGAGGGATTCTGGTTTTTACAAGGTGTCTGATCTGCTTTGAGGTTTCCGTCAAGGAGGTTTTATTTCTCACCACTGGCGCCAAGCACTGAGTTTGTTCCACTTTATAAATAACTGATTCCACATTTCTGCATGTCAGAGGATGAAGATATGCTGTTATTACACATCCCCCGAAAGACGGGGATATTATGGAATCGCCATCGCCGCCATGCCGAAGATCCTCAGCGTTAACGCGATAAAACAAAAACTATTTCATGGATCATTTTCAAATTCTTTACCCACATAGACCTTGGTGCGAGGAAGAAGTGGACTGATTTAGGGAAAGGTAAGTCTCAACCGTTGTTTAGTCCCAATTTGGTGTTTATGAATGGACTCCAGAAGATCCATCTTGGATAAATCATATTTTAAATGTAATAGTTTGTATTCATTGATGTTAAAATTCCAATGGAAAAAACTTCAGACTTAATTTGAGGAGTTCAAATCCCATAATATCCCCAACTTTTCGGGTATATAATTAAGAGTATACTATTTGTAATCCAAAAGTTGGATCATTTATTCCCAAGATGTAGTACAATCAAATAAATTATAGCTTTACTCAGGTAAACTTAAAAAATGTGGTTGAGACGCACTTTTATTTTGTAAGAACATGCTAGCTAACGCGGCGACACTGACGGGAGAGAGCTACTCTCCCTCTCTCACATACTTCGATGAAAGAACAGAATATAATGTTGTCCAATCTAACCACTTCTTCCCTGCTACTTAATGTTAAGTTAACTGGAGTTCCCATGAATCGACATTCAGCTAACAAAATTAGCATTTAGTGCTGCACAGTTCAATAAGCTGTTATTTGTAAAAAAAAAAAACAACGATTTTAGTTCGGAAAGAACAGAAGTTGTTCTTTTTGTCGCATCTTTCCTTTTCGTTTAAAACTCATATAGAGCATTGAATTAAAACAGAAACTCACTTTGACTTTACTCAGAATTTCCCTTAAGTTATTAAAAGTATTTTGATTACAGCTTTTCTTCATCTTCGTGGATTCGACTGCGAGGGAAGTGAATAATCACTTGTCCTGCATCAATATTAATGCACTACTCTGAGCGTGGCGCTGACTCCAGGTCAGCTCGATGGTGGGGTCACTCATGCAAAACCTCTAGATCTCAACCCTGACAAAGAGCCTGATATTAAAGGGCCCTGAGCCGAGAACTGCTGACCCTAGCCCTCGGCATGACGGCAGAGTGAACGTTATAAACTGCACAAGGTCGTCAAGGTCGCTCTTGCATTCGTGTCCCACCTCAACCCCAAATCACAAATTCTGATTTAACCCCTTTGTAGTCCGGGCTCAGAAAAGACACCTCAAACATGCCCCCTCTGGATCCTGGAGGACTGATCCTGGAGGACTGATCCTGGAGGACTGATCCTGGAGGACTGAGCTGCTACCAAAGAAGTTTTATAAAATAACTTTAGGCCTAAATAGTGTCGATAATACATATTATTGCCTCTTGGTTATGAACTACGTACAAGTTCGTTCAGCAAGGTTTTTATCTTCAAAGAGCCCCCAAATCCCCTGCGTTCAACGAGCAATTCCCCTGAGATAACTCAAAATTCTAAATCAAAATAAAATGTGAACTTTGTGTGTCTTTTTCATAAAATAAAATGCTCCCACTAGTGAACGAAATATGAACTTTGAGAGTAAAATATGACTTTGCAAGTTGGATCCCCTCGATTCGATTCATATGCCCAGAATTTAGTCTAAATCGGACCACCGGTTGAGATATTATAACCACACATTGTAGTTTTTAGCATATCATTATTAAAGATTCTGCAACGAAGGCAACAAAAAACGATGATGTCGGATAACCACCTCTGTATTTCAACAATCAAAGTTAATATTGAGGTGGATGTAAATAAATCATAAAGTCACTGCAGAAGCATTTTTTTTTTTGGCCCCAGTTTTCCACCTAAAGGTTGGAGGTTGTATCACCAGACTATCGTCTACATATTGAGGTATCCCCCTTTGTAAGGCACAGAATCCCCAGAATCCCCACTTCTTCTGGACCCCATAGATACGTAATAAAAAGTAAACCGAAAACGCATCGCTCTCATTGTCTTCTATACTGGATCCATTTGGGCCGTCCCGTCCCGTTCTCTGCAGATAACTTATAAGTTAAGACAGGTGGAACAACTTTGAGGTTTCTCTAAGTAATAAAAATGGCTTCTCTCTGAAGCAACAAGGAGCAAGTGTTAATGATCCAGGTATCAATATTAATTGGCATGAATGGCCACCGCTATTAAGTTAAGCCGGCGCTATCCCATCATCTTCAACAAGGACCATTTCCCCCCCTCAAGTGTCATTGTGGGAACCTTCTCCTTCACGGATCAATGGAAAATCCTAAAAGCTGCAGAAAGATTCATCTTCCACCTGGGAAATCCTCCGAGATGAGATGGGTATTTTTTTTTGAAGGGGTCAGCCAAGGACACAGCAGGTGGCAATCTAAAGAATTGATGAGGAATCGGCGAGAGGAAGGGCGGGGGAAGATGATGGGATGGGCTTCCTGTACTGGCGGCGGCAGAAAGTACATGTTTTTCAAAGATCCAGGTGGACCCCGAAGCAGACAGCGAGGGCAGGGTGGGAGCATATGTCACTCAGAGGGAGCATGAAGTGCTGGAGGGGCGAGATTAATTGGTTGGCCAATCAAAAACTATTCAGATTCTTTTGAAAACTCAGAAACGGGTCGAGCGAGAGCTCGTCAGATTCAACTCATCCCTAGAATGTGCACAGAACTTTTCCTCTTGCATGTGTGCGTCTGCATCCGAGAGGGCAGAGGGCGGGGGCTTATATTCATCATAAGCTGTCAGGCTCTGGGCCTTGCACTTCAAACGAGATGGTGCAAATCAAAGTGTGTCTCTGGGTCGTTGGTGTGTGTTGCAGCGCTGCCTGTGAGGGAACAAGCCGAGGATCAGTGCCAGATCTGGCCGCCTGCGGTATTTCTGGCTTGGCCACAAGGGTATTATAAAACACACAAACACACACACACACACTGGCATCACACACACATGATGGGAAATCAGAAACATTCTTATACAGACACTTGCATTATTTTTGACATCCTAAAAACGGCACGTACAATTAATTTTTATTCTTGCACGCATAAAAATGATGCACAACAGCTTTTCTAAGACGGTTCTGGACGACAGCCGCCAGTCTCCCTCTGAAGTGATCTCAGCATCACAGAAAACAAAACCACGCCATCAGTCAGTCAATCTGTCCTGCATCTGGGATTTGAATGCAGAGATTGCCCCGAGTCAGTCTTCATAAGTGGACTTTAGAGTGGTTGAAAGAAAGAGTGAACGGAGAGTAAGAAACCACTCAAAAACACATCGTGTTCCAGATTCTCTTTCTTTTTTTACAAAAAAAAAAAAAAAAACTGAGTCCAATGCATCTAAATCAAAGAGCTGGCAAAGAGTCTGAGCGAGATCCGAAAAACCCAAAGGACCTCTTACGAAAAAAAGATTAAGGAAGGAAGCTGATAATGGGAAAAGGGTTTGGGGATTGGACTGTAGCAGGGAGTGAGGGAGGATAGTGTCCATGAGAGGAGGAGTAAAAGCTTGAGTCTGGCCACAAACAGGCGAGGAAGGAGAAAGCATCAGTACAATGAGAGAAGAGAAGAGTGTGATACGAGGGAGAAATTAAAACATGATGCGGGGAGACTGTGAGCTGCCAGCTGATTCACACTTTTCTCGCAGTCTGATGGGGGAGGAGAGGAGAGGAGGTCAGCAGCCACTCCGGCATAAGCTCCCAACATGTGTTATGATAAATAAAAGAAAGCAGAGTCCTAATTACAGCAGAGAGAGCTCGCCACGCACCGTCAGATGGTAAATCCCAGACTCGAGCGGAGAAAATTACTCCACCCAGAGTGTCTTGCTGCGAGAAGCCATTAAAATAAAAACACGGAGGAGGCAGCGGAGATGGTCACCGTTACGCAAACACATTACACAAACAAATGGAAGCGTTGTCGGGAGACTGAAAGGGAGGAAGATTCTGCGGCTTGCGTTGGGCCGCCTCTGCTTGAATGCTTTGTACTCGGCTTTCTCTCACAGTCCGGCGCACAGTTGGAATCTCGCCGCAGGTCTGGTGCTGAAGGCAAGGCCCGGTCTCACTGTTTAATATACACAGATTGATGATATAATTCAGGAGGCGACGTCACACTTTTGGCTCGGATTACCCACAGAATATGAAGTCCAAACAAGTAGTTCAAAAGCTGGAGGAGCTAGATGTTGGCTCCATTTGAGCTGCGGTGATTAACTATTCATTGGCCTGCAGGCTCAATCATCAAAAACATAAACAGAGTGGAGCCCGGTTTATTCTGCTGTCATCAATGTGATCATGGCCGTTTGCAGAGAGGATTACTAACACGGTACAGCATTCATGTGTTTGAGAGAACTTTGATTTGAACTGAGCCTAAGCTGTCCTCCCCTACAGCAACAGCATATCCCCGATTATCCCCCAACCCCTTGCGTTGTACAAGCAATTCCCTTAATTCAACTCCTCAAGTTTAATGTCAAGTTAGAGTCTGGAAAATCAGTGCTTTTCATGAAAAACAGCTCCACCTAGTGAGTAAAATATGTTCCAATGTAGTAAAATATGATGCACACAAAGTACGTCTCCTTGATTTGATTTCTATTCACTCATTTTGGACCAAAAATTCTGTCCGAAACAAAGGATGTGAAGCCATCTATGCCTGGCTGCAAGTCCCTCGAAAATCCTCCCATTTTGTAAAAAAAAGATTTGTCACAAAAATCAATCCACTTCTTCCTCGCACTAAGGTCTGTGTGGATATAAAATTTGGAAATGTTCCATTGAATAGTTTTTGAGTTATGGCGTGAACACGAAGGATCTGCGGCGGCAGCGGAGTTGGCCATTCCATAATATCCCTGAGTTTTTGGAAGGATTTAATTAGGAAGAAGAGAAGCACCTTCAGTAACCAACTGTAGCGGAGCATCACAAGTGGCTTTTACCTCCTGTAGAGCCCGGGCCAGACCAACAGACGGAATAATGCTAGTTAGCTGTACTGAATCCCAACGTCCAGTGAGAGAAGGCCTTCACTTTACGCTACTGACAACAAATGGAAAATTCCTAGCCTGAAAGGGATTATTTCAAGTCTATCCATACTTTCATAATTATCAGCTGTTTTCCACCAAGGCAGTTACAAGGTTTGGAGCCAGAGCCTAATTTGGAACCGTTTCCTTGCCTTTCACAGCTAAAGGGCAGGATCTCCGCCAGGAAAACTGGTGCGGGAGAGGAACCAAAACTTGGATGTCAAGAAAAAAAACCTTCACATCAGTGGCTAGGATCATAACCAACCTGCCAAAACAGTGTGGGGCAGTGGAGATGAAAACAAATGAAAGATTTAGACACAGTTAAGGACGGGTGAAATATAAACTATCATTCTCAATATTACATATATGAGAGATCTCCTTGTGCAGATCCTTTTGCACCAAATTGGAGAAAGTTGGATCAATGGGTAGAAAGTTATGTACTAAAATCAGTGTTTGATGTAGTAAGGCTCCCTTAGTCAGTAAAATATGAGCTATTGGTGTAAAATGTTATATACAGGATAGAGCTCCTTAATTCAATTCATATCCACACAAAATAAGACTAACCTTCACCTCTCAAGGCTTTTATTCCACCTGTTCCACTACAGATTAAAATGTCATCCACCAACATGACAGTCCAGGGAGACTCCTGTCTGACCTCATCTGTCAACCTGTCAATCACCATACCAAACAAGCAGGGGCTCAGATCCAATCCTTGATGCAGTCCCACCTCCACTTTGAACCCATTCGTGACTCGTCCTGCCCTCCTCACTGCTGTCATGCTGCTCTCATACATATTCTGTATCACTCTAACATACTTCGCTGTCACTCCAGACTTCCTCACACAATCCCACAATTCCTCCCCCGGCGCTCTGTCGTACGCTTCCTCTAAATCCACAAACACAACGCAGCTCCTTCTGGTCTTCACTGGTCTTCTCCATCAGCACTCTCAAAGCAAACATCTCATAGGTAGAGCTCTTCCTTGGCATGAAACGATACTGCTGCTAACAGATTGTCACTTATTTTATCAGCTAGGCTTCCACTACTCTTTCCCAGATCTTCATTGTGGGGCTCATCAGCTTTATACCCCTGTAGCTGCCACAGCTCTGAACGTCAGCCTTGTTCTTGAAGATCACCACCACCAGTAGGCTTTTCCTCCATTCCTCAGGCATCCTCTCACTTTCCTGGATAGTGTAGAACAATATAGTTAAATACTCCACTACCTTCTGTCCTAGACAACTCCATACCTCCACTGGTATGTCATCAGGACCAACCGCCTTTCCGTTCTTCATCTTCTTTATAGCTGCTCTCACTTCAACCTTACTTAACCTCATTGTTTATTTCTTTTTTATTGTAAATATAATATATATATACACTGTACATATAATAATAATAATAATGATAAAAACCATCATCTGTTATTAACGCCGGTTCACCGGTACGACAAAGATATTAATGAAGGATGTGATTAATCACTAAATAATCAGAACATTTTACCAACTTTTACCATAATAAACTCAAGTGTGCTCAATATTGAAATACTTTCTTCTTATAGCCTAGTCTAGTTACTCCTTTGTCAGTTAATATAAGCCAATATAAGAATAAAACTACCAAGGGCACCTAGGATTGAATGTAACCACGTGAATGACCTCACGGTCTGGACTAATCGGTAAAGCTCCGTTCAAGGATGCCGCTTTCACTAGACTAAGTATTGAGGAATAATAATTCCATAGAGCAATACAATTTAATGATTAAAACATCCCGAGCACAAAGATTGTAAAGTCAGGCAGATGAGTTCAAACAGGGTTTACAGTCGGTTGATTCTTCAGATACTCGGCTCAGATAAAGATCTACTTCATAAAGAAAACAGAGGAGTGTCCTTCTTCCATTCAATGTGCAGAGTTAGACTCAAGTAGCGGTGGTGGAAATATAAAAATATATATGAGAAATAGAAGAGAATCTATTTCCTTTCGGTAATTCAAGCATAATAAATTTGTGCAAAAATAAGTAACAAAAGGATCTTAATCGTCATGTAACGTAACCAGATGAGCGACCGTCTGTTAGCGGATCTATCAGAGGCCTGTTACGTAACCGACTTCTGAAACCGACACCCTTCTCTCAGTCATGCTTATAAATTCATCTATTCTCTTACTAATTTATGGAACTCCCAAACCCAAATGCATAACCGGCCGCTTAATGGACATTCGGCTACTGAATCGATAATCCTTCTCAAACTCAATCAGGAAAGGTTTCAAGTTTTACTCTCACACAGTATCTGCCGGCTTTTCTCTTTCTCCTCATACACTAAAAAAAATAAATGTTGCCTTACTTGAATAACCCAAAATGCTCGGTTGAAGCTACCGGTTAACAGGCTGGGTTCATTTGAGCTATAGTTGCTAACTGAAATCAAGGCTTATCTTTTTGTTTTATATCCCGCCATTTTGATGTAGACCTGACCTTCAACCTTTGCTCCAGCATCAAGAAAATGGATAAAAGTATATCTCAGAAGATACGGACAACTTACTACCTTCATATATCGAGATGATGAATATTTTACTGTTAAATTAAACTGACAGCGATGTTGATGACAACAAATGTTGCTAAACTTAGCAAGTTAGCCTGCTAACTCACTCACCAACTTTTCCGTGTTAAAATCTAAACAGCTAGCTTCATCAAACGTTCACATAAATGTTTATGTTTAACTCATGGCCGATTCATCTCAGAACAACAACTCAGAATTTGACTTGTATTTTAGCCAACTTTTTTGTTGTTTTAACCCCAAAAAATAGTCATTTAAGACATTTAAGGGTAGAAAACATAACCCAAGGAAATGTTTAAAAGTTTAGCCAGAAGATATTGACAATATGCTACGTTCACTAATCAAGACAATGAATATTTTACCGTTAAAGTAAACCGACAAAGATTTTAGCTAAATATGTTATCAACCATAGTGCTGCTACACTTAGCAAGCTAGTAATAGTGGTCCAACATTTAACCTATTGAACGTGTTACGATCTAGCAAGCTACTGTTTTGATCAAATGTTGACATAAATGTAAATGAAATAATATAGACAGAAACAGCTCAGAAATTGTCTTTTGTTTTAACCCATTTTGGGTTGTTGTAACTCAACAAAAAGTCATTTTGGGGTAGATAATGTATAAACCTACCCAGCTGTGCTAAAAAAAACTCATGTCTGGGTCGGTCCCTTTTTGGACCCAGCACTGGGTTACTAAAAATAACCCAAATAACCCGGTGAAATGGTCAGTAAACATGCCGAAGTTTAAAGCTTGCAGGTACTTAGTTCCCTCATTAAGAGGACATCGCCATCATAATGGTTCTGGCATAAAATAATTACCTTGTTGTTTGGTTTGGCCTTTTGTCCAGACGACAAAACAGGGCTGGAGTGCTGAAGCTTCATTTATTTTATTTTAAAATGGCTGTTATCAATGTTTAAAGTGATAAAATGAAATTAAAACTCTCAGCCCTGCACAGACAGAACAATAACAACACAACGGCAGACCATCTCGCTTTCAGGAGAATGATGATAGTCTGTGGGGACTATTTTGAAAAGCTATCCCGTAAATTTCTGCTTTGACAGGAACGTTACTGCATTTTCTAATTGCTATCTAAGATCCAAACCTGCAACGATCATTTTCACAACTTTGGTGTTTGAAAATGTAACATTCAACCAGAAACGTACCTTTTTCCATTTTGATACTAAAGCTCCCAAATCCCAATTTTGCCTCTAAGTAACAGTTGAGTTTTGGTGGTGGTCTGTCTCAGGTTTTAATTACATCCCTGAAAAGTCAGGGATAACATGGAATCGTCTTCGTCGGTTCTGCCGCGTCAGCATCCACCGCAGATCCGTTGTTCTAACGCAATGACTCAAAACCTATTCCATGGAGGATTTTCAATTTTAATACGCCCATACAACCTAGTGCGAGGAAGAACTGCATTGTTTTGAGTTTTTTGAGACTGATCTCCTCCCTCAAAGATGCAGTCGGTGAAGCAGAAACGAGGTTGCTACCCAACATGAACATATGATGTTTTGATTGGAGAGAATGAACCGAGGGCCTGGATGGCATCACATGACTTTGATTGATCAGCTACTCATTTAATTCTACTTTATAATGGCAGGCTAACTTGATTTGGCGTCTCCCTCCCTCTTTCCCTGCAATGGTTCACAGTGCAGATGCTAAAGTAAAACTCAACATAAAACCACGCAGCAACCAAATCCAACCAAACCCATTAATGCTGCACCAGGCATGCTGCAGGTTTCATCATCGCAGTATTTTAAAGAAGTACGGACTGCTTTGTTTTGACAAATTCATCAAATGCTGAAACCTCACTTAGTTTGAATTGTCTCCACCACCTAGCTCCGCCCATTTCTAATACATTCATAACTAGACTTAACTATGGGGCCACCAACACCTGAGCTGCATCAGAAGGAAACTGTAGAAATAGAAATTGCAGGAATTGCTTTGTTTGCAGGAACTGCTCCCTCAATCAAAGCTACGACTCTCTGGAATTCTCTACCTGCCAGTTTTAAAACAGATTCAGGATTTTAAATCTTCCTCTACGACTCTCAAATCTATATTTCGAGTTGTTTAGTCATGTTTTATCCATCTGTGTGTCTCGTCCGGGTGTGTGTCCTGTATGGAGGGACTACCAACGTGTCCCTTACAAATAGGCTAATAAAATAAATTACTTCAACTCCATCCTCCGTCTTACTAAAGTTCACAACCAGAACCGCCTCATAACCGCCAGACTCAAGAGGAAATAAGAAAGTGCAGCCCGGACTGTCAGGCAGTGGCAGTCTCAGCCGGTAACGGGCCCATTATTGGGCAGGACTGAGGGAACCACCGAGTCAACGGACGATAACTCAGAGCCACTGATCAGGATACATAAGTGGTGGAAGAAGCGAATCAGCAACTGGGGCAACACAACAGATATTTTCTTCCCCCCGCCCACCCCTACCTCCCCCCATGTGGACTGCCCTCCCCTCTTGCACGCTCTGCCTTTGAAGATTCTTTGTTTTCTCTAATCCTCAAATAGGGTGATTTAATAACGCCCCCCCGAGTGCGTGCTTGTGGGGAAGATGTGATGTGCTGAGGAGTGTGCGCCTGCACACATCACACCGTCCAGCATCAGTGTGTGCGAGCGCGTGCGATGGATGCATGAAAGTTGATGCTCTCCAACCACAGCCCTGGGTGCTGCTCAGATGTCACGCCGAGCCCTCGCTGCGTCTGTTTGATGGGTGGGGGGAGTCGACCCCACGTGTGTGTGTGTGTGTGTGTGTGTGTGTGTGTGTGTGTGTGTGTGTGTGTGGGGCAGCATGATGGCTGGTACAGTCAACACACACAGACAGTTTGATAAAAGCAGCCTCCGGAGGGAAAAGTGGGCGAAAAGAAAGAACAAGATGTACGACAAAGACTGTTTTACAGTCAATACAAACTCGATGTGTAGCGCCATCAGAACTTTATGCAGCAGCAGGAAGGACACAGATGAAAGCATGGATCCTGTTTAGAGTCGACTGCATGCGTGAGGCTGTTCGGGGGGGGAGGTAGGAGATGAGGAGTCGTCACCTAAGCCTTCAAGCTTGGCAAAAATTCAACTTCCATGTCCGGGTCTATAATCTCAGCACTAGAAAATATCCCACTTTCTCCGAGAACCACGTGTGACAGTTTGGAGTACGACTGAATATGGCTGCGCCAGAATGAGCTCTATTTACAAACCCTGGCATTTGTTCACCCTTCATGCATCAAATGCGTCCGTTAGAGTGAAAAGATTGCCTTTTAGAGGAGTAGACCTTGACAAGGAGCGAGAAAGAATGCGTGTATCCATCTCCTGCCCCTCGCACGCCTTCCCTTGAAAGAATTTGTAGCAGTGGCGTGTTGCAGCCAAAACCCATTTGGATAGTATAAAAATTTTTTTAAAAACCCTAATAAGGGAGAGACCTAATTGAATTTCTTGTGATGGAAAGAGGAGCTCGTTAGCCTTTTACAGGTTTGAGTAAAGATGGAGGCGAAGGGCATAAAGGAGAGACACGGAAAGTGAGAGGCGACTGGCATTCTGGTGGAGGAGGGGGATGGGGGGGGGGGGGGGGGGGGGGGGGGGGGGGGGGGGGGGGGGGGGGTGATGACAGGGAGGAGAGTAATTGAGATGGACAGATAAGACGGAGGCAGGGGACAGAGGGGAAACAAAGAGAGAAGCTGACAAAAATATGGCCGACTGATAATGGCGGTAATGATCGATGAGGACAGAGAGAATTACTGATTAATAGTTTTGATTCCCTTATCAGCTCGTCATTTTTGTCCCCCTCAAGGGGGAGGAGGAAATCTGCTGGCTCTGGCACAACCGGGCCCGAGTAACCGATCAGTCGCTTATATGACGGGCTAGCAGACTATTTCTCACTACCAGAGGTGGCCTTGAACGCATCACACGCTGCCCACACACTGTCCTGCACTCGAACAGGCTTCCTCAGAAAAACAACAATAAAGGCTGCCGCTCTGTGTACATCGTGTCAGGCTTCCACGCCACCGAAGCCTCGCCTCAGGCATTAAGGCCATCCTGCCACATCTAATAAAGTCTGAGGATGGACTCAATAGGCCGTGGCGTGGTGTCCACTTTACTCTGCTTAGGCAGCATCTGTCCTAAGCCCGATTTCCAACGCGTCTGCTGTGTGTCTCAGGGTTCATAATCTCCCACTTCTTCCCGACTTGCATTCAACCGCCCGTGGTTTTGTCTCCGAGGAGCCAGAACAATTCTGTGGGGTGGGTCGGGGTGTGAGGTGTTGGCGTCTCTCACCAGAATCCTGTCCTCCGTCTTGCCGTTCCTGGCGTCCTGCTTGATGGCTCGTACGAACTTGATGGCCTGCTTGTCCAAAACCTTCCTGATGCTCTCTGTGGAGAGAAAATGTGAAAATAGGAGCGCTATTCATAATCTGCTTATTACATAATGTAAACACATTTTTAAAATGAAGTGCTTCCCACGGTCCAAAACGCTGTTAAAAGCTTTCAGGGGGTGAAATCAGTAGATTCAAATAAAATGCTGGGTGATAAATGAAAGTAATAACCTGAATAAATTAATAGAGAGACATCAGGGTGCAGAAATCTTGTCTCCCAGTATGACTCTGGGTGTTAGGTGATGAAGAGGCGGGGTCTTCAGGTCGAAACTCGGATATATCGCACATACATAGATTAATGCTTCAACTCAGACTTATGTTTGAGACACATACAACATTTCTGTCAGTTATATATATTCAGATAATATTATGACTTACATTACATTCACATAAAAACCTCGCTCCGCTCACTTTACCTTAGGTGCCTTATTTGAAAGAATGACCCTGCGGAATCATGTCTTTAATTAAAACCCTTTAATGTCCTGCTCAAGTGTCTGGTTGAGCAAATTCAAACCTCCATTTCTTTGAACACATCTAAAGATGTATGTCACTTAATTGAACCTGTTCACAACATGACCAAGTGGCAGCATGTATATTTAAAAAAGTAAAGGGCCAAAGATGGAGCCCTGGAGGACGCCAGAAGTCAAAGGGGCAGCCAAGGAGGAGGCATTAAACATGGCTGTAGAGAAAGTCATAAAAGCTTTGTTTTGGCATATTAAAGCACATGAGGACTCAAAGACAACTACGTAAGTGATTTTGTGTGGGTTTATGTGAACGACACCAAAGTTTACTTCCGACGTTTCGTTCCATCATCAACCATGACTGAAGAAATCACACTGTTCGCTTCCTTTTGTTGTGGAAGAGTCATCACCTCCCATTCCTGTCAAAAACAATGGAACGTGTCGTTGCTTCCTAACTCAAATCCAACCTGGATTCCAGCGAACTATTTGAACCATTCCAATCCGGTTTCCGCACCCAACACAGCCCTCCTGAAAGTCACTAATGACCTCCTCCTCTCCGCAGACTCCGGCCACCTCAACATTCTCAACCTCCTTGAACTCACCCCCCCCACCACACCTCCTGGAATCCTGCCTCAACATCGCCGGTGCTGCTCGCTCCTGGATAAAGTCATATCTCACTAACAGACAACAATAATACATCCAAACACTGATCCTCCGCCACTGATCCCCTCTCCCCAAGGTGTCCCACAAGGTTCGGTACTTGGTCTTCTACTCTTCAACCTCTACCTCCTCCCCCTTGGCGATATCATCCGTCGTCATGATCCCCACCCCACTGCTACGCCGATGACCTCCACCTCTACATATCCACTAAACCCGTCTCCGGTGCAGCGCCGACAAACTTCCTCAATCTCAACCTTGAAAAGTCTGACACGATAACGTCCACCTCACCCCGACGCCCTCCACTCATGTCCGCAACCTAGGAGTCATCTTCGACCATCGCCTCTCCTTCGAACAGCACATTAAAAAAAATTAAATAAATCATTAGATCTGCCCTCTCTCACTTCAAGAACATCGCACCCATCTCCCTCCTACACTACAGCTGTGGTGTCTGGGATCACAACGTTAACCCGAGGCAGACGCCTCCACTGGTTCCTTTTTGAAGTTTGGAAAACCTGAAAGCTGCCATCATGCCAAATTCTCAACGAAGATGACAACTAACACAAAGCTCTAACGTCTTTTGTGTCTTGCCATTCACACCGGGTGCATATTCAGGTCTAGTTGCAGCTTTGTAGTGTATGTGTATGTAATACATTGTTATAATCAGTGTGAAAGCAGCTTAGGGAAATCATGTGCCGAATGTTTCCCCCTTAGTTCTTGAATAACATCTGCGAGGCAAAACTACACAACAACTTGTAAGACTTCTCCTCAAACTTGTGAAACTATGCATAGCCGATTAGCAATTTTCACCAGATGGGTCGGGCCTCTAGGGAAGGAAGAATCACATGTTTGAGTGGGGCTGCTGGGTCAGAGGTACGAGTTCTACGGAGTGAGATAAAGAAGACACCAACAACACCATGGTCCGCACATCTCCATTTTTTTCACAATCTTTTGCTATAATATTGTCCCAAAATACCCAAAGAAAAGATGCAAACATCAGCGGAATCAAACTAAAAGTACTGAATGTTGAATCGACGACACCAAACTTTACCACTGTACGAGCTGCAGGGCCCCCCAGAATCACTGAGATCCTTTCATTCTCTATAACTATGATTCAAACACAAATCATTCACATAAGGCCAACCTTTTATTCAAGCAAGACAATTAAAGAAAACAAAAAAGACATTGCATTCTTAGTATAAAACAAATATATTCCTCTAAAACGTGAAACTGAAGCACATTTCCAGTCCTATTTTATATCTTTAGCTTCACATGTTTGAATAAGAACTCTGGAGTGGTGAACAATGACTTCCTGTTTTACTGGGTATAAATGTGAGGTGACACAAGCCTCATTTTCTTTGATGTTCTACACAATGGGAAAGACCAGAGAACGCAGTAATGATGTGCAACGTTTGAAAGAGATTAACAGTTCAAAATGTCAGTTTAAAGAATTAGATCAATAAGTAAGTCTAAAGAGACTGGAGATGTTAAAAATCAGCTTGGAAGAGGACATGTCTGCAAACTGACAACATGCACATTAAGGCGGTGGTTGGTTAGACTGACTAAAGAGTCTCCATGGATTACAGCTAGAGAATGTCCGAAGTCAGTTGAATCTTGGAGTCAGAAAGTCTCCCTAATCACCATCAGGTGGCGCCTACACCAACACCATCTGTTTGGGAGGGTAGCAAGAAAAAAGCCTCTGCTTTCTTAATTCGTCGGGTGCAAGAAAGGATAGGGGAAAGCCCCTTATACCCACTGTGAAGTCTAGGGGTGGATATGCATTGCTATGCCACCATCCTGCTAGTATCGGACTAAGAATTCTATATTTATGGTAGCCTCCCGTCAATCACAAGGTACCAGATTTTATGATGGATTTGGATTCCTGATCATTTTGAAAAGGCCAGACTTGGTTCTGATAGATCAGAGGTGGTTCTGATGGATTTACTCATACCTTATATGCAAACCCACATATGGGAGATTTGTCAATAAACTGCATTGTCAATCAACAGCAACTTAATATCTAAAACAATTTACCAAAAGCAACAACAAATGATTTACATATTCCTAATAGATTGCCGATAAATTGATAAAAACCAAACAGAAGTTAATTAAAATGATCATATAGCTGAGGGTTTCATGGGTGAAGGATAGTGTCCGTCTTTCTCGTGGGTTTTTACAACTCAAGGTCTGTTTACTGATCCTAGAGATTTGACAAACTTGTAGAAAGCCTGGGGCTGTGGGATGTGACTAAAATATTAGATCCTGGTATTTTTTCATTTTGTATCCAGAGAAGACACTCTAGAGTAAAAACCTCCACAAAAGAAGCTCCGTTTCTCCATGATGTGATTGCACCTGAATGCAGCAGTCCTACGATAGTTTGACTGTTTGAGCATGAAAACCTACCCTAACAATTCAAAAAAAAAAAAATTCACATTGGTGTCACTAGTTCACTGATTATAGTTTTTCTTCAGGATCATTCACTTTGGAGGGTAAAATCATTGAAATTCGACACCGAACAGAATAAAACGCAGTTTTAACTTCAATGTGTTGTCAGTAACAAGTCTGCATCTTAATTATTTATTATGCTACAGTAGCCAATCTTCAGAGGCAAAAAAATTGAAATTAAGCCCATGCTGTCGTCCCAGATAGAAAGGGGTGCATCCCCGAATAGTCCCCACTCCCTGGAGTCGTACGACAAAATCAACCCAACGGTTGGGAAGTTATGTCCGAAAAACAGTGTTTTTCATAGAAATCTCCCTCTAGTGATCGAATTATAAACTATTAAAGTAAAACAAGATGTTCACAAGAAAGATCCCTTCAAGTCGACTTAGACGCAACCAATTTGGACTAAATCGGACCAACGGTTGAGAAATTGTGGCACAAAATGCAGATAAAGCTCCTCCTAGTGGCAGAAACATGTAACTGACCTTTTCAAAAAAATCAACCCCATTCTTCTTCACACTAAGGGGTTTGTAAGTATGAAATTTGAAACGCTTGAGTTATCACGTTCACACACACACACACATCTTCATCAGCAGCGTGTTTTAGAGAGGCGCCGAAAACAATAAATAAATTCATACTGTACATCTTCCCCCGCAACTCCTTTCTGACTGTCTTTGAGATGCCGTCATGTTAAAAAGGATTGAAGCTGACCTAATGACGCCGCGTCACCAAGGAGACTTTCATAAAACAGAATAAATGGGCCAACATTAAACTGGCATTTTTCTCGTATTCCTCAGATGTCACTGACGTGTTGTCATCACTAATGGCTGCTTCCTGTCTCTCGTCCGACGCCGCTTGTCACCGTTTTGCTGTAAAGGCTGCGATTTATGGCACAATTAAACAAATAAAAGAGAATAATGTTAAAAAACATTATGTTTTTTATATCATCAAACAACTGGTTTTGTCATCACAGCCTTTTGTGGATTCAGATGTGCCTCCTAGGATGACACCCGACTGCGATGACACGCGACTGCGATGACAACCGACTGCGATGACACGCGACTGCGATGTCACCCCACTGCGATGACACGCGACTGCGATGTCAGCCGACTGCGATGACAGCCGACTGCGATGACAGCCGACTGCGATGACACCCGACTGCGATGACACCCGACTGCAATGACACCCGACTGCAATGACACCCGACTGCAATGACACCCGACTGCATAGCACTCGACTGCGTGGCACACAACAGCCTAGCATCAGACTATGATGTCACCTGACTGTGATGTCACCTGTCTGTGATGTCACCTGACTGTGATGTCACCTGACTGTGATGTCACCTGACTGTGATGTCACCTGACTGTGATGTCACCTGACTGTGATGTCAGATTGGATGTAAGGCTATGAAGATCTGCTGCCGCTCTACTTCTCTGCAGGAGCCCAGCAGCTACAGGCTACATCAACCACTACTGACACTAGAGCAAACACTGCACACAGCAAGAACGCCTCCAGCAAACACGCATCGCTTGAGTTGTATTCTGGGTAGTGTAGGCACCAGACTTTGACAAGAAAGAACATTTCTAGGAGATGAAAAAAACAAAAGATTAGATCTCAGCGTCTGCTGCATCGACTTCTTCTGTTTTTGCCGCCGTGAGACTGACGATGTTACAGGAGTGTAATGTTAAAAACTGATAGAGTAATCTTTAAATAAAAATACGGACCGGAACCAGAAGCACAAAGACTTGTTTTCGCTTTTTCTTTCTTTTCAACTAGGGCTTGGTAATGAATCGTAAAAAGATCTCAGGGGATTTCAGTTCAGACGTAAACGCGATCTCATTTATGAAGTACAATTCATAACGTCGATGCCCGACAACGACAAATGTGCTGCAACGTGATCATTATTAAGAAGTTTATTTGTTGATTTCAGAATGTTGTTTACGGTTTTATTCTGAGTCACATGACCGCAGGACCCGCAAGTGAAGCGAACGCTAACTAGGCTAATCAAAATATCATATTTTATGGTATGTTTGTGAATTATACCAGTTCGAATCTGTAAATGAGGCATAAAAAAGGGGACGCATGGCTTCAACGTCCTTTTTCAGAAAGTCTGCTGTGTTCACGTTCAAAAAAAAACTTTATTAATCCCGCATAGAGAACAGATTTGAAGCAGCCCGTACAACGATGAAGATGTTTTCTTAATTCGTCGGGTGCATTAGCATGTGTTGTCTTAAGTTCACCCCCATCGGCCAAAATAGAATTAAAAAACGCAGCAAAGCCAGTGCCTGTACTTTTCTGCCTCAGCCAATGAGAGCGCAGTGCTAAGTCACATGATGCTGAAGTTCAGAAAGGAAACAGACGGGATGGAGCTGTGTACCGGTGTGAGAGAAAAAAATACAAATAAAAAAAGAACCCCACTGCTAAAAAGGGTTTGCATTCGGAGGTGTGGAAGTTTTTAGGATCCAGAGATGAAGAAACTCACAAACACGTGATTTACATACAAGTTTTTGCCACAGAGAATTCACCTTAAACCTCCTTTAAAAAGTAATTTTCATAATAGGTTACCGTAAAGGAGTTCACAGTTTAGCTAGTTTTTACAATAGGTAACCGATAAAGAGTTTAAAGTTCCTTTATTTTTACAATAGGAGGTTACTGTTAACAGGTTTACAGTGTATTTCTGATTTTCATGATTTTTTTAGCATGCTATCATGCAATTCCACTATTTATTTATTTTTTTAACAACAGTATAAGCTGAACATCAAAGTTGGACACTTTTGGGACCTGGTCATATATAATTAAAGTGGCGTCTTTTATTGAAACGAGTTCTTCGGTACTTTATTCCAGCGTAGTGTGTGTGTGAACCTCCCACTAACATCCCTACGCCGATGATGCTGCCCTAGTGTCTCAGACTTTGATTCCCAGCTTAGGGACAAACTGACAGATTATTACTTTAGAGATCGCTGCACAGGGACGGACGGACGGCTAAAAAAATATAGACTCTCTCTCTCTCTCTCTCTCTCTCTCTCTTTCCCTCTGAAGGGGACTCATAGCCGGGCTATTTTTAGCCTGAGAGAAAGAGAGGAACAGAAGCAGTCTGTCTCATCTCTATAGAGCCGACCACAAGCTCCAGAGCTGCAATCTTTGGGGGCCTCTACTCCGTCACGCCGCACGCCCCTGTTGAAGCTCGGTGAACCGCGGCGAGGCCGCCTCCGTTTACATCTCCTCCACCATAACCTGCTATTCACCGACACAATGCCCACCTACATCCTCAGGACGGAAACGGCACACAGATGCCCGCAAGCTGGGAGACATTCACATCCAAAGCCAGGGCCACCCAGATGGGGTATACACATATTAGCCATTACATTAGAACCACCTGCTTAATATTGGCTGGGTCCCCTTTTGTTGCCGCAGAAACAGTTTTTGGCATCACAACATTCACTTTTGTTGTGGGTTCGTAAAACACATGACCATGACCCTGTCGCTGGTTCACCAGTGGTCCTTCACGGCAAGACCTGCAGACGCTCTGACCCAGATGTTTAACCATCACAACTTGGCCCATTTGTGCTGCCTTCAGGAAAAACGTTCCTTTCCCCATCAAAATAAATCCCACCCACTGAAGGGTGTCACTGCAGTGAGATGAACAACGTTACTCTGAATGTTATGGCCGATCGCCGTGTAACGTGCGGCGTCACAATCTCCCAACTCTCTCGCCACCGTACAGTCATAAATTCTCAGGTTGAACATCAACCAGCAGCCATGAAGTTGGTCGTCACCGTCGGGCGAGCAGCAGCAGATGTTGGGAGGATGAGGCGGGGGACGGGGCGAGGCGGCGGGGAGGGAAGGTTCAGCCAAAAGACTAGCAGAGTTATTGACATTAAGCTGGGTAAGAACCAATCACTTAAACCTTTTAACACGTTCTCTCAGCCCCGCCTCCCCGCCCCCACCGAAAGCCTGACCTCAGATGCTTTCCAAGGGGGAAGAGGGGCATTAAGGGTGTGAGATGTGTGTGTGTTTGTGTGGGGGGGGGGTGTACCAGGATGGCTGAGTCCCACCCCCTAGTTCCCCCTTCAATTCTCTCTCATATCCCAACAGGTTTTATGACACTTTTGATGGATGTGCTCCCCCACCCCAAGCCCCCCCCAACTGTCCTCAATTGGCAGGTGAGTTAATGGCCTGGATCTTCTCCCCGGGCCAGACAGACGGGGCTTGACCAGGCTGATCTGGTAAACTGCGGGATTTAAGTCGCTGCGTCAGGATAACGAGCCGCCTTCTCTCACACCTGATCATCCAAACATGCGCGCGCGCGTGTATATGTGTGTGCGCGTGTGTGTGGAGATGGAGGCTCAGCTGAACCCACGCTGCACGCAAAGCTCTCCCAGTCTCCCCATAACTCCCACGCAGGGAGAAAAACTCCTCCTGAGCGTTCATCAAAGCCACGACGCGTAAAAATAACTCGCGTCACCACGGGACTCTCGCGCGCGATTAATTTCGCGGCGGATTTTGATGACAAATCAGTCGGAAGTGAGCTTCAACGGCCATTAATGCTGATTGGTTTTTGTTTGTTTTGCTGCGTTGAGGAGATATTTCCTGCGCTGGAAAGAGATTCAAAGAGCAGCCGAGTGGAGACAAACTGACCGCGAGGGTCCCGCTCCTCCACGCCTCCTCAGAAAGAAACTCCTGATGGAGCTCACCTGTGATTTCTCTGCTGACGTTGACGAAGCTCGTGGCCGTGGTCTCCTTCGAGGCCATGGTGCGCTCCGACCTCTTGTCCTCCTCCTTCTTCCTCTGCTGATGTTCTCGCAGGGCTTCTTCTTCTGCGCTATTTATCTCGCCTGCAGGTGCTCCACGCGCAGCAACACCCAGCACTGTGGAGCGATGCCGTGGTGCGCACTGGCACGGACCCGTGGAGTGCCTCCGACTTAACGCAGGCTCGCGGGCGAGAGAGAGAGGGAGGGAAAGAGAGAGAGGGAGGGAAAGAGAGAGAGAGAGAATGAGCGCGAGACAGGGAGAGATGTGGATGTGAGTTGAGTGGGGGGAGGAACACAGGGGTGAGAGGTGAGGGGCTGTGATCGGGGTAGATAGATCAGTGCGCTGTTGTCGATTAATCGATCGAACTTTATTCATGAAGCAAACATCGAACAGTTTCCGTTCGTTTCGAGGCGCAAACTGTTCGTTTTTCACTCGTGTTTTTCGAGTGAAAAACACGGTATGGAAATATTTGTTTCTTTGCGTATTTTATTACTTTGGCGCATGAATTCGTTTAATATATTGACTTAGAGACTGTAAATTTACCATAAAATGACATTTGAATCAAACAATTGTTTGGTCAAACATGTTTTTAATCAGAAGGAATACAAATCTGGACACATAAATGTTTGTATTTCATGGACAAATAGTCAGTTTTAGCTCAACCTTTTACTAAAGCAACCTTTTACAAAACTATTTGACTCCTTTTTTACTCCTTTTTTTAGTTGGATCGAGTGAATTTATACGGTTCATCGAGTCTTCACATGCTTTAATATGCCCGAAAAAAGATAATCGAACTTAGAATCGGTGGTGTTAAGGCTCCATCCTTGGCCCCTTGCTGTTTTTATATATATATATATATATATATATATATATATATATATGTATATATAGTGATGAGAAACTGTCCACTTTTCACAAAAAGCTAAACTTAATGAGTAAAATCTGAGCTTTTATAGTCAAATAATATGTATACAAGATAGATCACCTTAGGTTGACTCTTTTGCACCATATTTGACTACATTGGACCAACGGGGTTATAATTATGTAAAAAAAACCTGAGTTTTATCGTTAAGAAAAAAAAATCTCCGCCTAGTGAGTAAAATATGAACTATAAGAGTAAAATATGACATAGACCAGAGATATATCCTCGAGTCGATTCATATGCACCAAATCTGGTTGTGAAATTATTATTACATCTTTTTGTCGGATATAGAACGTTTTTTAAGACGTAGGCAGAGACTAATTGTTCACAATTAAGAGCCTTTAATAAAAGATGGGTGATTAAGGAAAGAGAAGATGGAAAGCAGGAAGATAAAAGAAGAGAAGAGAATAAAAAAGCGAAATAGTACACGTAATTATAAATAATGACATAGAATAAAATCCGTTAAAAAAAATAATAATAATAAAGCCGAATATATAGTTATGGCTCGCGATAAAATGTTGTCAGTACAAACACTAAAAAACAGAAAACATTAAAGTCGGACAGAATGGATGTTTTTTTGTTAGTTTATGATTAAAAATAACAAATTTATTTTCAGCTCCTATCAGATCCTCCAGATGTTCCAGCAGTTTGGAGTGTAATGTCTGAAAGCTGCATCCTCACCAAAGGTTCTAGTTCTCCCCTCAGGAACCGCTAAAAGAGGCTCTGAGGGGAACCTGATATAGAGTCTGGTATGATGCCATGTAGCGCCTTATAAACTAATAAAAGAACGTTAAAATACATATGAAACAAGGGTATATGGACTTTAAAGTTGGCGTAATGTGTTTCTTTTCTTTGGGTTTTAGTCGGAGCATGTGCTGCAGAATTTTGAATTAACGGTATTCTTTGTAAGACTAGACAGGACAGCATTGGAAAAAGTCGAACATGCTAGTTATGGATGTGTGCGAGTCTCTCAGGGAGATTCACTTTGGCGATTTTCCCCACGTAATAAAAAAAGGACATTTTTGATAAACTTTAAACATCAGACTTGAATTTCAAACCAAAGTCAAAAATGTATTGTTCCGAGTTTTATTTATTTATTTTTTGTTTTTTGCTTCTTGGCTTGGCTTGAATCTGGTTGTGTTTAGATCGAGGTGAATTTCTCCTTCTGAGCTTCTGTTTTATAATTACTTAATTATTTTTACCGTCCCTAAGGAGCGGTGGGGGAAGCACCCAGGACGCGAGCTAAGTTCAGGGTCTTGCTCAAAGAACCTACAACATGCAGACTGAAAGGGCAGTTCGGGGTTCGAACCACCGACCTTATACTTGGACAATGACTTGCTCTACCTCCTGGAAAAAACAGCCAACCTGTAGCTCTTAAAAGCCTGCAAGAAATGGAGATGCAGCCACATAGAGCAGAGCGTCGTCGGCGTAGCCATCGAAGGGAAAGCCTCCTTCTGTCTTTTTTTGTTGTTTTTACTTCAGAATGTATAATTAATGGCGCTTTGTATTTTACTTGGTTTTAATATCTTCTTGTAAGGACCCCAGGAAGAAAAGCGGCCATTAAATTGGCAGCTAATGGGGATCCCAATAATAAAACAATAAAACAATTACACTGTCCGATGGCTGCAAAGTAAAGGTAATAAAATTGGTCCTTGCGGTCCTCCTCATATCATTTGGAGACGCAATTAAAAAAGCGAGGCAATGCATTCTATCAGATTAACCAAATTAAAGCTATTCCAGACAGGCCAACATGCTCGCTTGATCTATTTAAAAAGAATCTGAGCAGTACAATGTTCAATATCTTTAACCGCACTTGAACCGAACGTTTTCGGGAAGATGGCTCCGCATTTTCGCTCCATTTACTGGGCTCCTGAACAGACAATAGGATATGTGGTACTGGTCAATGTTTGAATTAGTTCTAATTACTGACTAACAGCTGAAGGGGATCTGCTATTGATAAGCCATAAACACAACACGGACTGATTACCAGCGGCGGCAAAGAAACTCCTAGAGATCCACTTAGTAAATCCGGCCCAGAATGAACACGATCAATAAACAATCAACTGACAACCCAGGAATGATTCATCGCACATGAAGGACTCAGCTGTAAGAAGATGTTCTATTCCCTCTGTGACCCGATCAGAGTCCTTCCATTCTAGCAGACCGTACGCTCTAATAGAACCGATACCGGGATTTAGAAAGTATCCAGGCTCAAATGAATCCCTTCTCTTGTTTTTTTATTCGCTGTTGGAAACAAGAAAGCAATGTTCAACACTATAAAGTCTACGTAAAAGAAAAATGTATGATTAATACTGCTCCATATAGTTCGATATGTAGATGAAATATTTGATATAACTGAAACTTAATACATTCTTATGAGTCATTTTTATCCTCAAATGTATTTCATAAGGTTTTTTGAGGTAGTTCTTTGTCGTTGTTTTATTTTCCTTGTAGCATTAATAAAATGGAAGTCTTCATTTGTGCCTATTCTTTTGCAGGATTACTCATAAAACTAGTGGAGAGGTTTTTAATCAAACTTGAAGGGAGGGATTAAAAGGGCAGTTTTAAGATTGTTTTTTCCACTTTTTAAACTTTGTGATATTGAATTTATTTTGCAGAGATTTATGAAATGTGGTCAAAGGGTCAACCAGGCATCAAGAATATAACCTTTACTTTAATATGGATAAATGGGAGGATTCATAACCTTTTCTTCCGCTAGCTTAACATGGAGATGTGGATTTTTGTTTCAGGGTTTTTATCAATTATGGGGAAAATACTAGATGGACTTTCATGAAACTGTTTGGCTTGTTCTACAAATAGAATTTTGGTTTAATCTCAATAAAATGGACTTTTATACCCGGGCAGACGAGACTCCACTGACTTCTATTTTCTCACAGCTTGTTTTCATTAGACACATCGTCACATTATTTGGACTGTTTATCAACCATACGCTGACGAATTCTCTGCAGTATATTTTCCACTTGTTCGCTCTCCTCACCTGTCAGCCAGTCACTTAGCAGGTTCTCCAGCCTGTAACAGAGTAGAGCCTGCGTCTTACTGGAGCGACGATAATGGGGAAATAATTCTGAACTAGAGGTTGCTGCCGTGGCTTAACGGTTACGGTGTGATAACTCACATCTTTTCTCAAGCTTAAGGAGAAAGAGGCGAGCCAACGACAGGGTCAGTTTGGATCCACCATCACTGCCCAGCAAGTGAATGGTCCGTGTTATAAGCTATAAGAAGATAAAACTGAGGGTTTTGTATAATACAATACCTGAATACATATTTTGTTTACATATGTTTTGTGGTTTGCTCACATAATCGGCTATCTAATAGCTTAAACTTACAAATTTGCTGAGATAAGGATCCCATTTCTTTGTAATTGTGATATTATCAGACTTTGGTTCTGAATAAAAAAAAAGAGACCACGCATTGACAGCCATTAGTATGCAATGTATCTTATTACTCCGTTTTAACTTATTACTAATACATTATCCACAAATACTGCAAATTCTGCCGGCTGTGCTCAAATATTAAGTGTATGTCGTGGTCACCTCTACTTATGTCTCTGCCCAACCCCACCACTGGGCCCTGGCCACCCCTCTAAAAAACTCTTAGGACCGCCCCTGCACTGAGCTTAAGGTCGGTCAATACAGAAAAACCTTTATGGCGTCCCTTATTACCTTATTTGTGTTAGAGTTGTGTTTCTTTTCCTGCAGCCTACACATGTTATCATAATGATGTGTAATCTCATCAAATAATAGTTTCTTTTGAGTAGAAAACAGAAAATTGCCTCTTTCCCTTACAGACTCAAGCCACAGTCACAGTCTGGGTTGTCATTGGCCTCCGATCTCTGCCCAGTCCGTGCAGATCCATCAACTATCTTTCTTAAGTCTCGGCAGAGTCATCAACCGCCACCGCCAGTATCCTGACTCCAAAGGGCGGGAAGAGTCTGAGCACTAAATCATCTCAACTTCATTTTTTTGTCGGTTTGGGTTGAACCGACAGTTTAACTCGACCGCGCCGGGATGATCGCAGCGAAATTTTGTCAAGACTTAGAGCACATAAAAAACCACCCAGGACTAATTACTCGCTCTATTGGTCACTTCTACAAATTTTGGGAATGACCTCATGTCATGTTTCAGACAAATACAACTAATCCTCTAGATTGAAAAATACCCTCAATTCTCAAATTTAGCTCTGAATGTATAAAAAAAAATATTCAGCCTCTCTCAACAGCCACTGATCCTCCTCTCCTGTAATTCCCACAGTATCCCAAAACGTTCTTGCAGCATCCACAACTATTCCTATTCCTCCCAGGTTTTCCTCTCTGCCTCTGGAGTACAGTTAATCACCATGACCAGAAATGAAGAGAGCTTAATCTTGTTTTTGCAAAAAAACAATATTCCTCATGCCTCCTACCTGACTTGTTCTCCCTCACCTTTTGTAACCTTTCCCACCTCCTTCCTCTTGGCATAATCTTCTCTGGGACCCGATCCTCATGAAAGCCAGCTCTTTCTTTCCTCTTGTATAGACTTCTCGCCATGCTTCACAACCTCCTCCACACCGATTACTCCTGCTTGTACGGATTCTGGCACAACACGTGTCGTCTCCACGTTCACCACGTGTCCCCAAACATTTCTCCACACAACAGAGCCCAGCTCTAATTTGCAACCACGTCTGCATTGAATGGGTTTCGAGAACAAAAAGACACTTTGTCTGCTGGGAATTCAAAATGCAACGTTCAGATCTCGTTTCATATCTTTCCGCCTCGCTCATCCTCAGCTTTCTGTGACTGTCAGCAACATTATTACACTCTTCAGACACTGGCGTCCACAAAAGATGGCTCTCCGTCCACAAGGTCCGACACCTGAGCTTCGTCTGAGTGGGAAGCAAAACCTGGAAACCACCTGACTCAGTTACCTTCAATCCAACCACTTCTTTTCCCATCAACTTCCTGGACCTCGCCAGGTTTCCTGCTTTTAAAAAAAAAAAAAAGTATCCATCGCTGTCGTCCGTTCCCATCAGAGCAAATCCTCAAATGGGAATCTGAGGGCTGACATGATTGGCTGAGTAAGGAGGCGGGTGGTCACAGATGAAAACTCCACTATCATAGAGGAAACATCAAGCTGTCAATCAAAAAGATCTTGGAAATGAAAGTCAAAAAATGGCATGAATAGGCACTGTTAAAAAAATGTTACTTTAAAGACAAACAGTAAACAACTGGCAGAAGAATTCCCTTTTACTTAATGTAAAATTAGTATTATTTAACTGTCACTTTAATGGATGGTTTTGTACTGTTAGTGAATAATACAGTATGAACTGGCTTTTTTAATTACTTTTCCTGTTTAATAAAAACAAAAACATTAAACAACTGTCAGCACATTTTGCATTTTCTTCTATGAAAATTAACATTGACCTTTTAATAAAAACGTTATAGTTCTGTTTAGAAGAACAGTAAATTAATGCAATTTGTTTTGTGGTAATGGTAAAGTCCAGTATTTAATAAATAACGGTAATACAGCTGAAAACCCAACTTTAAATTTACAGCAACTTTTCATAGTAAAGTTCCTTGACCTCCTGATTCTACATGGAGTTAAAAGTTAAAAGTGAAATATGAGGGAGACAGACAGACATCTACAGTGTGAAAAAATACTGAATCTCCTCCTGATTTCTTGTTTGGTGGATGAATCCACTAAATTTATGCGACCATGTCAGATCTTAAAAAGAAAACTGAGCGCAACTCCTTGCACTCTTCTCCACCCACTTCACCCTTCCTGCACTCGCCTCTTCATCTCTTTTCTACACTCTTGCTGTAATAGTTGATGCCAAGTACTTAAACCGCTGCACCTTCTTCATCCCTACTCTTTACCTCCTCCCCGTTCCACCTGCCTCCCTTTCATTCACACACATGTATTCTGTCCTCATTCCTCTTCTCTCCAGCGCATACCTCCACCTCTCCAGGTTTTTCCTCCACCTGCCCCCTGATCTCATTCCAGATCACAATGTCATCCACAAACATCAGCGGACACGGAGACTCCTGCCTGACCTCATCTGTCAGCCTGTCCATCACCATAGCAAACAAGAAGGGGCTCAGAGCCGTCCTTTGTGCAGTCCCACCTCCACCTCGACCCCATCCGTCACTCCTGCTGCACACATCACTGCAGCTATACTGCTCTCACACATATCCTGTATCACTCTAACATACGTCTGTCAGTCCAGACTTCCTCATATAAGCCCACAATTCCTCCCTCGGCACTTTGTCGTACGTTTTCTCTAAATCAACAAAGACACAACGCAACTCCTTCTGGTCTTCTCTGTTCTTCTCCATCAGCACTCTCAAAGCAAACACCTCATCTGTAGAAAACCTTCCTTGGCATGAGACGATACTGCCGCTAACAAATTATCACATCTTTTCTTTATATTTTCATTATTCCTTATAGCTTCCTCCTTACTAATCCTGATTCACAATTCTCACTTCTTCCCTTTCTCATTACTTCATTCATCAGAACTTCCAACAAAATCGGAATAAAAAAAACCACAATTTCCTCTTTGAAGTAGCATAAATAAAACAACCTTTTGAACAACCGAAGAGCTGTCGAAAAATCATGAAAACAAACGGGACCAATTAAAACCATCAAGGTTAGACTCTGATTTTTACCCCAAAGCATCAGCAGGTAAAACAGGAAAGTTACTGAAAAGCACCATATTTTGCAGTTTTACATAAAACTGCAGATGTTCCAGGCAAAGAGATCCGCACAGGACTAGAAAGCTTCTCAACACCGTTCTGGGATAAATGTATCATTATGGTCACCAAATGGAGGTCAGACTACCTGACGTTTTCATTTCCTCCTGGATTACTGATGACAATCTGGCCACGATGGGCCCGAATTCTTCCGCCTGATGAATGGAAAGGAATGCATGTATAGTATGAATGAAAGGAGTCCGATTACTTCATCTTCCAGACCGCCAAACTAGCCATCATTAAATCGTTGCAATGGATTTTCTCACGTTTCAAGGCATTTCGTAGATTCAAGTATTTCCCATGCTTGTCGTTTTGTCACAGAAATCAAGTAGTTTTTCAATGCAGGAGAGTTTTAACACTGAAAAGTAATGGTTTTGTTTTGTTGGACCTGGAAGTTGATTTCATGCGGTTGATCAATGTGTTTTCTCTGCAATATTTCTGTAATGACGTGAGGACACTGAGGGAATTAAGCCGTACATCAAATAGTTTCATTCGGCGGCTTTCTCCTCAGAATTGCGAGATCACCCCTCATGGCTGTGATAGGATTTGGGACGGGGGATTTGAGAAAGCAGGTTGGAGCTCAAGCTGTAAGTAACAATGATGTATGATTCATCCACTCATCTAAATAGCTGCTACTTGTCAATGTCATCGCTTATGCAACACAGTTCGGCTGTTTTCATAGAGGCAGCCGGAATTAGACCTGGATTCTTAACCCTTATAGTCCATTATATCTTAACGTAACTAATGTGTTCGTGAAGATCCAAATGTATGGGTGCCGCCGCGTCTGGTGACACTTGGGGATACGACGGAATCGCCATCGACGCCGCCACGTCCGCTTCCATCCTTTGTGTTAATGCGTTAATTCGTCGCATTGACATCAATTCATTAATTTGGCTATGAAAGATTTTGGGCCATCATTTCCCAACTGTCGGTCAGATTTAGTCCAAATTTGGCGAATATGAATCCAATCGAGGAGACGCATCTTGTAAATATTATATTTTATTCAAATAGTTCATATTTTACTCTGTAAGAGGAGCTTTTTTTTCTTTCTTTACGAACAATGCAGTCTTCCAGCCATAACTTCGTAACCATTGGTTTGATTTGGTCAAACTCTGGTTCAT
Source organism: Lophius piscatorius (assembly GCA_009660295.1). NCBI lineage: Eukaryota > Metazoa > Chordata > Actinopteri > Lophiiformes > Lophiidae > Lophius > Lophius piscatorius. Next base: position 75,137 of record VRLP01002500.1, read on the forward strand.
ATGAAACGACTCCAGGTAATCCGTCTTTAAAATATCATATTTTACTCGAGTAGTTCACATTTAAATCCATTAGCAGGATGGATATTACGCCCAAACTATTTCACGGATACTTTCAAAGTTTATGCTCCCAAAGAAAGGAAGAACTGGATTGATTTGGGGAAAGTTCGGTTGAATATTTCCGACACGGGAGGAGCTTTATCTCCAAAAGTTCTCGAGCCAACATTTTTTATTCATTAGAGGAGAAAAAACATTGTTTTTCGGACATAACTTACTGACCGTCGGTCCAATTTAGTCCAAATCCGGTGCACATGAATCGACACTAGGAGATGTATCTTCTTGCCTTCGCCCTTTTTTTTTCTTTTCTTTTTTTTTTACGAAAAAACACTGTTTATTTGGACATAACTTCACATTTAATGACAGGAGCTCAATCATATTGCTTTCACGGCCCACAAGATTTGGGGGTTCATCTGGACGTGTGGAAGCGTAACCTTCGAGCAAAACGCGGCGGTCCGAGCCATGCAAACAAAACGGTGGCATGCGATGCTCTGTATGAATTCACGTCTCCTTCTATGTGAGCGTAAGAATGTGAGAGACCTTTGTGTCTGCGCCGCCCTGATACTCTGAGGAAAGAAGACCCAGTGGGGGGCATCCTGCTAGATGGAGAGAGAGAGAGAGAGAGAGAGAGAGAGAGACAGGGGGGGCCGAGAACTGTAGAATAAGAGGTTTATAGTCCGGGGACTTTGGCCCTCTCTAGATTCCATGGGGTTAAAAAAACTCCAGCACGTCTCGGAGACGCACTTGAATAGACGCCCCATCATTTATTCATCAATAAAGCATCTCGTAGGCATGCGATGGAGATGCTCTCAATTACTCCTGTGTCTGGGTAGTGCATGTGCATGACTCTGCTTACATAATGCTGGTATGAATGGTTTTCCACTAAGCCGCTGCTGCTCAGGCAGCAAAGTGTTTCAGGCAGGCTGTGTGTTAAAAAAGGAAGAAAAAAAAAAAAACACCCTCATTTGCTGAAAATCTGTTCCGTGCTCGTACTTGCGAAGACATTTGGCAGGCAGCAAGAACACAGGACTACACAACATCTGTGCATGGAAGAAGTGTGACAGCCAGTCCACACATCAGAGAAAGACGCCCAGAGGAACAGAGGAGGAAGTGGAGGAGGGTGGAGCAGTGTGTTTTACGCTGGCAACCCCATCCAGCCGGCGGATATAAAGTGTAAGCAGCAGTCGTCTCGCCGTTCTTCCTGATGTCAGCAATGACTCAAGATAATGCTTCAAAGCAGGCTCCTTATATTCACCACAGGACGGCTTCTCCTCCGCCTCCACCTCCTCAGTGGGTAGAATGTGCTGGAGTGAAACACACACCTCCGTTACAGTGCAGCAGAGCTGTAATGTACTGCCCTCGTCTGGTTAAACACAGCAAACATCCATCCCTCAGACCGAAATATATCCCACATATATATATATATATATACATACATATATACATATATATATATACTTATGTATATATATATATATATGTATATATGTACTGATTATTTCAAGTTCAAGAGTTTTTAGCAGGGGAGAGAAGAAAAGGGGGAGAGAAAAAAACAAACAAAAAACAAAAAACATTAGGGTTTCACATGAAAAGAATAAAAATAAAGTAAATAAGGTTGAATGAGACACTCTAAAAAAAAACGGTTGTTTAAGGCCCAACGATATAATTTTCATTGCTTCACTTTGCATTTTTGAGTTACCACCACTTGAGATGAAATTGTAATTGTGTTCCGCCAAGAAATTATATTGAGTTAGGAAAACGTCGATTTTTCTTTAAAGAATGTTTTTATTCAGTTGTGCAGCATCAGAAAAAAATATTTAATCAAAATTGAATTTTTTTTTCTCAATATCATTTTTGCAACTGATTTGTATTTAAATTGTTAAATTGATTGAAATGTTGCGGGTCAATTAAAAAAAAAGCTAAAAAATCAGTAGCTGTATATTTTTCTACCATGTTCAGCCTTTTCACGCTTCTTACTCTTTTAGCACACTGTAAAAAAGATTAACTAAAAAAAAACACTTCAACTGGTAACACTCAATTAAATAAAATATTTAAAACTTAGATTGATCTGCTTAATTTAAGTTCCTAGTTGAATTGCTTTCTTTAAGTTCATAAACCTTTTTCTTTCTTTCTTTTTCTTTTTTTTTTTTTTTTTTTTTTTTTACAGTGCATGATTAGAAAAGTTAAAATTGCCGCTTTGGAAATTCTTCGAATCTCTTTCAAAAATTAGATTAGATTTTATCACAAAAAAAAAACAACTACATTTTTATAAAGAAAAAGAAAAAAAAAGAAAAAAGAAGAGGGAACAAGTAGTAAATTTAGAAATTCTTGTACTCGTCTTCATCTTTGGACGGTTTCGCTTTAAGGCTCGTCATGTCAGATCATCTGTTTCCATCTTGCCCTGTCCTCTGCTGCATCTTCCGCTGTCACATCAACCAACTGCATGTCCTCTCTCGCCACATCCCCTCCTTCTCCCGCTCCATCTCCAGCATGCTTCTACCAATAGATCCACTTTCCCCCCCTTTCAAATCTTTGTATAAAACCACAAAAAAAATCAAAAATACTCTGGAGAAAAACAACCTTGTCCGAACTATCGGGGCCGAATGAAGAGAAATAATTGGAAGTTAAGTCATTGAAATCACATGTGAATGTAAATATTGTTTGTAAACCGATGACATTGTTGGCTGAACAACTGACCAGGCGTTTGGTCTGTGAACTTATTAGAGCTGAGACACAGACAGGTTTGTGTTTTTATAGTTTTAAGTTTGTTTCCTGTTTCATTTCTTTTGTATTTCTCTCCATTCATTTTTTGTCAACACTTGAATCCTCCACTAAGTTTGTCCGATCGTTTCCGTCCATCTGTGTTTGTTTTTCTTCTTCTGTGATCAAATCTGTTGTGTGCGCTCACACCGCCACCACCGCTTGCCGCCATCGGTCAACACTTTATGGAACCGCGGTGTCGGCTCAGTGTTTTCGCTGAACGCGGTAATTAACTGCGAGTGTAATTACACTCCATCACTCTGTTGTTTGCTAACATCCATTAATGTTGGAGCGACACGGACGTCCGTGATAAATCATCCAAACTCATCAGAAGCCAGACCCATTCATCCTTCTTTGAAAAACATAATGGAATATACAATGTGTGTAAATATATATAGATAGATAAATACACACACACATATGGATACATATAAGAGGGGAACGATCTGGAGTACCTGAACACTACCAAAGACTTTTGTGGACTGGTGTGAGGTCATCACCTTTGGATTAACACCAACGAAAACGAAGGAGCCGGTGATTGACCCCCGCAGGAGGTCCTCACAGAACCCCCCAGTGAACATCCAGGTTTTGGAGATTGAAGACGTGAACTCATACAAATACCTGAGCGTTCACCTCAACAATGCTGAAGAGACGGATGTGGTTCGGAGTATTCCGGGCTTCTGTCAAAAACATTCTGTGACACTTTCACTGTTAGTATTTGTATTACTGTTATCATTATTGTTATTGTTGTTGTTGTGCTGGTGGTGGTGAGAATGACCATTAGGCTATTCCCTTATCTTCACTGGCTTCACACAGATCAGCAACTTTAACGGCTTCATCCTCACGCCTAAACTGGTCTGAAAGATGAAACAAATCTTTCAATTAAGTTGTATCCAAGTATCTCAACTCAAAGAAGTTAAGTGTGTAAAAGTAGTAGCATTTCATTTTCACACGTCTGAAAAAGGGAGTTATTCTCTACTAACCACTACAGCAACATCAACTGTGGCGCACTGATCTGCAGCTTTCGGTAGAAACCAATGCCACAGGGAAAGGGGGTGTGTGACTTTTTTTTAAAGATATGATCTATGACAAAACTACCCATTGGACTCATTATTAAAAAAAAAGGATTAAAACCTACATTTATGAAGAAAATAATAGTAATATAATTAGTAGTAATCAAAAAAAAATCACATATTAAAAATCTGGGGGTTAAATGCCCCCCTGCAGCGCCCCCCATGGGCTTGACGCCTCAGGGAGTCAAGCCCATGGTTTGGTTTTTGTTGTCCGCTTTTATTTTCCATTTAATCTACTTTTGTTCAGAGTGAAACCACATTCTTCTCAAGAAGATTCAACATCTCGACATATTATTCAACAGAGTTAGTCATTGCAAAAACAAGGTGCTTAACTTTCTCTTCAATACCTTGAAGGTTTGAAAGAACTTCATTTTTGCCGTCCTCAATCTCTCGAAGTATCTTCTCCATCGTGAGTTCACTCCGTACTGTAATACCGTTAGAGTTCAAAGAATATTTCAGACAGAGAGGCCCAAGTGCAGAAATCGCTCATAGACGTCCTTCCGCTCCGCCATGTTGAAGCATCGGCTTTTAATATCTACGTAGCTTACATTAGTCGAGGGTTTGAGAGTGACATAGTCAAGCACGCTCCATTTGAATTAACGGCCTGGTTTTTTAAACGGCTTAAGTGGAGAAGTGGACTGACGTTTGTGCCTCTAAGGACAGAAGTAGTTTTTCTCTGTGATCCGTGCATGACTACCACATTTACACGCAGTAATAAAATGTCTGCATATAGTTTTTCTCATATATTCTAGTTCAGCAGCAGATTGCAATATAACAGGGTGCAGTTGTAAAAATGTAACTGCATCTTTGTAACAGCCTGCACATCAACTGCAAGAGAGAAATGATGGAGTCCATAATAGTCCATGTGTCTATTATGGACACATGACTGACTTCTGGCCTTCTAGACTGTGTGTTTGTTTAACGTGATTAATAATGTAGAGATGTATAGTCTGGATCTACCTCTCCTTGTTAATTTCTGTAATTTACATTGTAATGACATTTCAATTCCATTTGAATGTAAAGGTTATTACAATTGTATTCTATTCCAAAGTTATTGTTCTATAGAGAGAACATTGTAATAACATTATAATAATATTGTAATAACATTTCAATTCAACAATTTTTTATTTAAATGTTATTTTAATTGTATTATATTACAGGTTCATTCTTATATATCAAGAACATTGTAATAACATTGTAATAAAATTTTCAATTAACATTGTAATAACATTGTAATTACATTTCAATTCAACAATTTTTTATTTAAATGTTATTTTAATTGTATTATATTACACGGTCATTGTTCTATAGAGAGAACATTGTAATAACGTTATAATAACATTATAATAACATTGTAATAAAATTTTAATAACAACATAATAACATTGTAATAAAATTTAGATTTAACATTGTAATAACATTGTAATAACATCTCAATTCAATTTTTTTAATTTAAATGTTATTTTAGTTGTATTGTACTACACGGTTATTGTTCTATAGAGAGAACATCTGAATAACATTGTAATAAAATTTACATTTAACACTGTAATAACAATGTAATAAAATTTACATTCAACAATTTTGAATGTAAATGTTATTACAATTGTATTTTATTACAATGTCATTCTTATATAGAGAGAACATTGTAATAACATTATGATAACATTATAATTATATTGTAATAACATTTCAACTCAACAATTTTTTATTTAAATGTTACACTAATTGTATTATTTTACACGGTCATTATTCTATAGAGAGAACATTGTAATAAAATTGTAATAACATTATAACAACATTGTAATAAAATTTACATTTAACATTGTAATAACATTTCAATTCAAAAAATTTTCATTTAAATGTTATTTTAATTGTATTCTATTAGACGGTCATTGTTCTATAGAGAGAACATTGTAATAACATTATAATAACATTGTAATAAAATTTACATTTAAAATTGTAATAACAATGTAATAACATTTCAATTCAACAATTCTTTATTTAAATGTTATTTGAATTGTATTCTATTATACGGTCATTGTTCTATAGAGAGAACATTGTAATAACATTGTAATAACATTATAATAACATTGTAATACAATTTACATTTAACATTGTAATAACATTGTAATAACATTTCAATTCAACAATTTCTTATTTAAATGTTATTTTAATTGTATTATATTACAGGGTCATTGTTATATAGAGAGAACATTTTAATAACATTGTAATAACAATGTAATAACATTATAATAACATTGTAATAAAATTTGCATTTAAAATTATAATAACATTGTAATAAAATTTACATTTAACATTGTAATAACATTGTAATAACATTTAAATTCAAAAATTTTGAATTGAAATGTTATTACAATTGTATTCTATTACAATTTTATTGTTATATAGAGAGAACATTGTAATAACATTATAATAACATTATAACAACATTGTAATACAATTTACATTTAACATTGTAATAACATTTTAATAACATTTCAATTCAACAATTCTTTCTTTAAATGTAATTTTAATTGTATTCTATTAGACGGTCATTGTTCTATAGAGAGAACATTGTAATAACATTATAATAACATTGTAATAAAATTTACATTTAAAATTGTAATAACATTATAATAACATTGTAATAAAATTTACGTTTAACATTGTAATAACATTGTAATGACATTTCAATTCAAAATATTTTCATTTAAATGTTATTTTAATTGAATTCTATTAGACGGTCATTGTTCTATAGAGAGAACATTGTAATAACATTATAATAACATTGTAATAAAATTTACATTTAACATTGTAATAACATTGTAATAACATTTCAATTCAACAATTCTTTATTTAAATGTTATTTTAATTCTATTCTATTACACGGTCATTGTTCTATAGAGAGAACATTGTAATAACATTGTAATAACATTATAATAACATTGTAATACAATTTACATTTAACATTGTAATAACATTGTAATAACATTGTAATAACATTGTAATAACATTGTAATTCAACTATTTTTTATTTAAATGTTTTTTTAATTGTATTATATTACAGGGTCATTGTTATATATAGAGAACATTGTAATAACATTGTAATAAAATTAACATTTAACACTGTAATAACATTTCAATTCAACAATATTTTATTTAGATGTTATTTTATTGGTTTTTTATTACACTGTCATGTTCTATAGAGAGAACATTGTAATAACATTGTAATACTTATACATTCAAACTGCAATAATGAAATGCTATTACAATCTTATTGTAATAGAGATGGAACTTTGTGAAAACGTTATAATGACATTTAAAGACTTTGAATTGAAACGTTATTAAACTATTATTACAGTGTAAAATAATTTGGTTTAAGATTTTGATATAAAATGCTTGCGTTGAAAAGGTGATAAAGTTGCCCTTCAGTACTTGCAGGTGTGCTAGGCGCAGATCTTCATTTATCCACTCACTAATTTTCTTTACCCATCTGTTCTTTCTCTGCGGCAGGGGCAGCCCATCCCAGCATGCACTGGATGGGAGTCATTACTGGATCAATTAGCAATGAGCAATAATCAACAGAATAACCAAAGTCTGGGAGAATTTAACAGGAATGCAGTGTTTGAGCTCATCCCTGGTAACAAAGAGGCTTTTCTTATAACAAAATGTTGTCTGAAAACTGAAGGATGCATAGTTAAAGTGTTTTAAAACTTTTTTTGCGGACATGGATATATTCTGATGCTTCACAACGAAGACTTATTTTGAAAATAAAAACTACTCACTCAAATCCATTCCAAAAGAACAGCATCAGTGTGTCTCTTGACACCGGAGGAGTTCAGATCAAGTTTGAGGCTCTCGCATAAATAAAAATAAAAACAGCCCCCGCAGCATCAGCGATCCACCGCCTGACTTCACAGTGGGCATGAGGTGCTTTTCTCTATGACTTCCTTTTCTTGCTACGCCGTCTTAGATGTTTGTTGCTAAAAAAGCTCTACTTTGGTTTCCTCTGACCTCTGACCTTTTTACATTGAATCATGTCAATTTGTTATTTTATCACTGTTTTCATCTCAAGCCATAATATCTTTCACATCCCTGTTAGAGGCTACATGACAAATGTCACCTTCATGCCCTGCATGTTATACCTTTTGGTGTTTCGCTGTAGAATCATCGAAATCAATCACAGAATCCAAATCAACACTGCAAAAAATCAACACTGCAAAAAAATGAAGTGAATACAACAGAATTTACTGTGTGTATGAACAGCACATTACTGTAGAATGTCTTACGGTAATTAACTTTGTATTGACTCTGAAGCTATAGAATTATTACAAAAAGTATTACTGCAAAAATGAAAATAAATTCACAACAGGAAAAAACGCAATTCATTTTTTTCTATTATTATACGGAAATATTGCTGGTACACAGTTTTGTACAGAAATAAATAACAGTTATTTAGTCAAATGCAATATCGCAGTAATTATTTTCGCCGTGTCGTAAGTAGTAGTCAAAACTTTGAAATGCAACAGTAAATATTTGGACCTGTAGTAAATAACAGTAACAAAGTAATACGAGTGAAATATTACATGATATATGTTTGTAATGTAGTAAATGACAGAAATAAAAACACAACAGTGAAATACCACATTAAACATTTATGTAGTGTAGTAAATTACAGTAATAAGTCAAAAAATCTAAGTAATAAAATCATAGCTCTGGATTATCACAGTAAATATTTCTGTACTGTTGCACTAACTGGGATTTATTTTACAGTAATTTACTGACTACTTGCCGCCAGTTAATTACTGTGATTTTGACAGTCATACCTACAGAATCAGAAACCTCATTCTGTCAGCTCATTTCTTTTTTTTTACTTTCCATCAAAGTCGACCTCTGACCGTAGGCCGTGTAATTGTTTCTGGAAGCTGCTTCAAAAGTTCCGAATCATTCTGACCTCCAGTTAATCCCGTACGACCAAATCTGGGAACACTGGAATGGATGTGATAGAAATCTGCAGGTGGTGAAAACAGCTGCAGGAGTTTTGTCGTAGAGAAAACCATGAAAGACTGACGTTTTTGCAGGGGGTATTTGTGCTGCGGACCCCCGCGCCGTTCTGCCGTTCATGTCGGTCTACTTCTTAGAAGGAGCTTAGTACACGCTGGGTTTCCTCGGGGTGGAAGTCCGACTGGTCGAGCTTAAAGAGAAAGGTCTGTAGAGTGTAAGAGAGCAGTCAAACCACCAGTGGATCCGTTTCTCTCAGTTTTATATCTTGTTCTTTTCAGTCACATACACTTCCGTGAGTTCAGGGAACCGCCTCTCATGTCGGGAAAGTTCAAAATGGAGCTCATCTTGGGTCAAATTATAATCAATAGTCATCTGTCTTATTCAAAATAACTTCATACAAGTTAAAGAAAAAGTTCTCGAAGAAGTTCACAGACACACGCGCCAGAAGTGGAATCGTCTCATCTCGTTTCTCACGGGTGTTTTAGACTCCAGACGGGATTAATGATTTATCACGGTAGGTTTTAAATACTTCGCCGTCTTTCAGCCACTTATTTGAGCATCAAAGTAAAAAAGTGCCATTAGAGGGATCGGTAGCCTGATAGATGAAATATCAGCAGCACTGTTTCAAGAGTTCCAGCACAATTACTACGCACACACGCAGAGTCAGCGCTAATTTCAAAACAGTTATGCCTTTTGGTGTTTTGCTGTAGAACGCTCAAAGTCAGACATCGATCCAAGAATCCAGATCGACACTGGAAAAAAATGCAGTAATTTACTGCGTGTATGATCAGTACTTTATTGTAGATTGTTTTACAGTAATTAACTACGTATTCTGGGAATAGTATATCTACTGTGATCTACTGTATGATAGTATGGTATTGCTGAGAAAGCGACAATGATAATAAATTCACAACTGTGAAATATCAAAGTAAATATTTTTGTAGAATACTACAGAAATATCACAGGTACATATTTATGCACTGCAATAAAAACAGTAATTGTCGAAACTGTAAGATATAACAGTAAATATTTCTGTACTGTAGTAAAGCACAGTAATAGTGTCAAAACTATGACATATAACAGTAAATGTTATTGTACTGTATTAATCACAGTAGAGTCAAAACTATGAAATATAACAGTAAATATATTTGTGCTGTAGTAAAGCACAGGAATAGAGTCAAAACTATGACAAATAACAGTAAATTTTATTGTACTGAATTAATCACAGCAAAGTCTAAACTATGAAATATAACAGTAAATGTTATAGCACTATGTTAATCACAGTAGAGTCAAAACTATGAAATATAACAGTAAATATGTTTGTAGTGTGATTAATCTGAGGTTCGAAAATCATACCTCTGAAAAATCACAGTAAATGTTTCTGCACTGCATTAAATCATAGTAATAAAGTCACTACTGTGTAATATCACAGGAAATACTTTTGTATAGTTGCAATTTTTATTTCACTTTTTGTTTATTTCAGTATCTTCATGAATATTTGCTGCCGGTTAATTACTGTGATTGATTTTACAGTAACTTACTGACTATCTGCTTCCAAGTAATTACCATGATTTTGAGTTTGTTTACAGTAAAACATTTTCTTTAAATGAACTTCCAGGTGAAACAAATCAGAGGACCAATAGTTCGTTCAGTCGTTATTAAAGGGGACACATCCTTTAATTTTTTAATTTGAGCCCTCAAATTTAGCAGAAATGAAGACGTGAAGGAGATAAAAAATACTCACCGATTTTTTAATATTCACAGTGACGAGGGAGAAAAATCCACTAACTGTTAAATGACAGACTTTATTGAAAGTTATTCAAGGATTTTCTCGTTCGAGGACTCACCTCTGAGGCCGGGAATGAATTCTGCACCTCATGCAGGCATGTGTCCAAAAATGCTTTATGAAATGATCCAGGATAATTGGCCGCATCCTTGAAAGTAATATCAAAAACATAAAAATAAGCTCTTTATCTCGTGTGCGTCTATGTGTTTCTAATCTTGTAATTACTGGTAAAGGCACCAACCTGCCTGATGTAATTAGACGAAGTTGTGCGTTAATTAACGGTAAGAGTGGATGGATGGAAGCCAAGTCAGGTAGATCGTGTCGCTTTCCTCCAGCGGAGAAGAGGTACTTGTCAAAAGATCTGTCGGGAGGAAAAGAATGAGCTTTACTCGCTCCGATGCCGTGTATTTTTAGGATGGAATGAAAACTGTGCTGTAGAAAATAACAGTGATAAAATCACAATATGGAATTATGCCCAAGATATTATTGTACCGTTGTAAAAAACAATAATGATGTCAAAATGTTTTAATATCACGGTACTGTAGTACATCACGGTAATAGAGTCAAAACTATGAAAAAGAACAGTAACTATTTGAATAGAATAGAATAGAATAGAGTAGAATAGAGTCAAACTATGTAACATCACGGTAGATCTATTGTAGTTAAGTAAATAACAGTAATAGAGTGAAACTGTGTACTTTAATAATAACAGTAATAGAGTCTGACTGTGTAATATCACAGTAGATGTTTTGTACTTTAATAATAACAGTA
>VRLP01002501.1:0-86568 GCA_009660295.1 Lophius piscatorius
ATAATTTATTGTTATTATGTGCGAGTAATCTGTTACTATGTCTGAGTAATCTGTTTCTATGTGTGAGTAATCTGTTACTATGTGAGTAATCTGTTACTATGTGTGAGTAATCTGTTACTATGTCTGAGTAATCTGTTTCTATGTCTGAGTAATCTGTTTCTATGTGTGAGTAATCCGTGACTATGTGTGAGTAATCTGTACTATGTGTGAGTAATCTGTTACTATGTGTGAGTAATCTGTTACTATGTGTGAGTAATCTGTTACTAAGTGTGAGTAATATTTCTGTCCTCTGATGTTTTTAGATCAAAGGCTCTGACATCATTATATCACAGAAACATGAAAGTAAACAATCAGTGAATTTGTTCAGAAACTCTTTGATAACTTCTGCATCACATTTGATAGAAATACCACAAAGTTCTTGTTTTTCGACACAGTTTCTGTGGGTCAGAACCAGGAGGACTCTCCATCTGGACCAGCTGGACAGACAATGGACTCCACCTATGTCCACTAGAGGGCGCTACATGCTCACATTACGATCTTTGGCTCTGATGGATCAGTGTGTTTTTATTAAAATCTATAATTTTGCACAATAAAAACAAATTGCAGGAGTCAGAGTCGAGCCCAAACCAGAAAATACCAGCAGACATGTTGGACCTGGCAGAAAGACGGCCATCAGATCAGAACCATTGGTCCAATGAGTCCAAACTCACTGCTTATGAATCACCAGGGGGATTTTTTTATGTTTTTCAGAATTAACTTCATGTTTTATTTGGGGTCAATCAGGTAGGTCGGGGGTCTTTGGGGGATAAACTCTTACTTGTAACATTCTATCTTAGCGAGGCTGCAGTTCTCTCTCTGAACACCAGGGGTCTCCCTCTCAGGGTCGTCTCCTCACCTGGGATGTGAGCGCCGTTGTATCTGATGTGCATCTCGTGGAGACCGGCCTCAGTGGGCGAGTACTGCACCGTGACCGTCCCGTCCAGGTTGTCTGAGATCAGCGGTTGAGCTGATTTACCTGAAGGCATCAGAACCTCACCTGAGGAAAGAGACTGGATTAGACGGGTCAGAAGAGTCTGACGGATCGGTCAGAGGAGTCCATGTTTCATGCATGTCGAGTCTCTCCAACAGACTAGATCGAAAACCGTTTCTTACTGGAGATCTTAGGAGTATTAAAGAAACCAATCTTTGACCCGTTACCCACAATGCAACAGCAGAAAGCATGGTCCAGTAGTACACCTACAGCAGGTATAGTAATCCAAACATAATGAAGAACCAAGTACCATCCAAGTACTTTTACTTCATTACAAGTAAAATACCTGTATCCCACACCTTACTGGAGTATTTTCACAGTGTGGTATTTGTACTTTAACTCAATTCTGAATATTTATCACCATAAAAACTTAAATAGTTAGTTATGGGTTTATCGATTTCTTAACCATTTGTCTGTCTGTCTCTTTACCCCACTCAGTCATTATCAACAGAGATAGACACAGACAGACAGACACATCGATACAGACGGACAGAAAGACAGACAGACATCGATACAGACAGAAAGACAGACAGACATCGATACAGACAGACATCGATACAGACAGGTGGTTTTGACTGTTCTCTGTTTGAAGTGCGTTACACGCAGTATTTACATAAAATAAATGTCTGATTGTTTTGAAACCCATAAAGTTTCAAAGTTTCTTCAAAATAGTAAATATAAACGTCATAATCTCGTCTAATTCTTCCCACAGACGTCTGGACAGTCAGTTACTTCCTGCAGCAGGATCCTGAGTATCTCTACTTATTTTCCAGCTGACCTCCCTCCCACATTCAGATGGAGGTCTCTCATCAGTCGTCTCCTCTCACCGGTGATCTCTCCCTTCCTGAAGGACAGCGGTATCACCATGTCGAAGGGTCGGAACCCGCTGCCGTCGACGCTGCTGCTGCCGATTGGCTGTTGGCCGTCTGACGTCACCTGGAGAAGACAGACAGACAGAGATCAACGTCTCCATCCAACACCCGAAACCTAATTCCCGTCTGCGTCGGCGCCTCATCATCGAGTGAGAACATGCTGCCGTTTAATCCCGGCGCCGCGCACACAGATGCATCCTGGGAAGTGCAGTGTGATGCGGCAGGAGGGAGGAAGAAGAGGAGAAGGAGGTGACTGTGATGCGGCCACAGCGATGAAGAGTGCACGGAGGGAGAGTCCCAACAAAACAACCTGCGGGAAGAGAAAGCCCTGCATTACCCGTAACCATAGCAACACCCAGATGTCAAACATCTGTTTACTCTGTAGCACTGAAAGATGTTTCTGATCCCAGGGAGCAAAGAGAAGCCATGAAGAGATGGAGGAGGGAAAGCCACTGAATGAGGGGGGGGGGGGTTAATCAACCGGCAGCCATTCCCCTGTAAGAGTGTGTGTGTGTGTGTGTGTGTGTGTGAGAATTACATCGTAGAATTTTACCACCAAACGACAAATCGTTCGGTTAATTAACTTGGTTGTTTAAATACTAGCAGTAGACATGATTAATGCCACCTCCTTCCTCCTCCTCCTCCTCCTCCTCCTCCTGTGGCCCCTTTGACCGGTGGTGTCCCCCAGGGCTTTATCCTTGGCCCCTTACTCTTTAGTATAGGCATGCTGCCACCAGGTCACATTATAAACAGGTGAGCAGGACATTAAATGGTTAATGTAGGACACACACACACACACACACCTTAATGCTTTGTATTTTAAAGGTGCAGTCCGTAACATTTAGGGGTTATCCCTTTGAATGTAATTATATTATTGTACAATCAGCAGGAATTGTTTTTAACGTTAGCTTAGCATGAGATCCTGCACACCTTTAGAGGGGTTGGGTCCAATCTCATTGGACCCAATTGGGGTTATTGAAAATTTTTTTGAAACTTTTTTTTGAAACTTTACGGACTGCACCTTTAAGGTACGAGGTCAGAAACACATGCGTGTGCGTGTCTGTTTGGGCTACCCAGGGGTGGAAGCCAGCTCCAGGGATGGCGGCCTGCTGCTGACTCATCTGCTCTTGCACCATGGGAACCTCATCAGTAACCTGAAGAGATGACAGTCAGGGTTAACATGTGACCTCGCACAGCCTGATGGCGGCGTTCGCTGCTGCGGCCTCATGGGTAAATCCTAGTGGGTGACCTGCGGGCATGAAACAGCTTAAACGCTCTGAACTAGTTGGTTAGTTCAACCAGTTGATCCGATGACGTCATGGACGGTCAGGAAAAAGAAGCGTCATAACTAGAACGCAGACTCTACAACTATACCACCATCATCATCGTCGTGTGGGAGGAAGGAGAGAAGATAAAGAGTGGAGATTCAAACAGAAGTGAAATAAATGTTCGGATCCACGGTCAGACTGAAACACATTTGGAGAAAACATCGGTCCAGTTTGGTCTCTAGTTCTCACACCGACAGCTGTTCTGGTTCTGAACCTTCAACACAAGGGATCCAGAGTCATCTTCAGAGAACCTCAACGGAACCATCGTCATGGAAACGGAAAGAACGCATTTCTTTTGAAAAGTGTAACGGCATGACCTGCTCACCTCCTTAACTCATCTCTGTAGACCCGTGTCCCCTCCCTGTAGACCCGTGTCCCCTCCCTGTAGACCCGTGTCCCCTCCCTGTAGACCCGTGTCCCCTCCCTGTAGACCCGTGTCCCCTCCCTGTAGACCCACCGTCACACTGAAGGGGCTCCGCGGGATGTTTTCCCCTCCGAAGCGGACGTAGATGACGTAGTTCCCCGGTTCTGGCGCCGTGTAGAAGATATCAAAGGTGCCGTCTTCGTTCTCCAGGACCTCGGCCTCCACCTCGCTGCCGTCGGGCTGGACCACAACACAGCTCACCTTCCCCTTCCCAGCACCCTTAGTGTTCACCACCAGGCCCAGCTCCTCGCCAATGGCAACCAGGGGACGCACACCTGGACCTGGAGGTGGAGGAGGACATTTCAGTGGAGATTCTTTGTTTCCTCACGTGGACGATGTTCTAACCATTTCTGTTCCTCCTATCCGAATCAGGTTCCACGTACCGGTAACGGTACACTTGCTCGCGTCTCCGGTTGCCGTGGCGCGGACTCTATAAGGCGAGGCAGGAATGCTGTCGCCGCCGTACTTTATGACGATGGTGTAGCGTCCGGTCCGGTCGGGGATGTAAGAAACGGCGTAAGTACCGTCGCCGTTGTCATGGATACAGGGCTGCCTCGGCTTCCCGTCCTGGTCCTGAAGAAGGAGGAAGAGGAGAAGACGTAAGCTCTGACGGCTGCTTCCCCTGGTGTGAGTGTGTGTGAAGGTGATGTATCTGTGTGTGTGTGTGTGTGTGTGTGTGTGTGTGTGTGTGTGTGTGTGTGTGTGTGTGAGAAAGTGTAGGTGATGTGTGTGAAGGTGATGTGTGTGAAAGTGCAGATGTGTGTAGGTGTGTGTATAGGTGTGTGTGTGTTTGTGTGTGTAGGTGATGTGTATGTGTGTGTAGGTGACGTGTATGTGTGTGTGTGTGTGTGTGTGTATGTGTGTTTGACTGACGGTGATGAGGACACTCAGTTGGCCCTGGCCGGCGTCTTTGGCGTCGATGTTGAACTCTACAGGGAAGCTGGCGGGGACGCCGCTGACGAGGCCGGGACCACTGGCTCGGACTTTACTGGCTTCATGAGTCGGTAGAACCCGGAACTTGAAAGGACTGAAGAGAGCAGAGAGACACGATCCATTTGGATCTTAACCACGGAACCAGTGATGGTATTTGTTAACCCGAGCTCGGGATTCAGGTTCCACATATTTATTTGGCACTGGTTTTACAACAACTCTTCAACTTTGACCCCTTACAGAACATTACAAACCCAGACAAAGTTCTTACACTTGCGGTCCGATCTGTGGAGTTCCATCTGATCAGAACACGGATCAAAACATGGACTCCTATGTATCTAACGGGTCACAGGGCCGTTGTGCCATTTCACGGTAGTAGCTAAGAATCGCCACAAGGTGGAGTTTCTGACTTCTGAGCGCCTCCTGTTGCAGCAATACTATGTGTATTTGCATGTACTTGTGTACTTGACTACAGTGGGCTAAACGGATCACCATTGGTCCGTTTCACACTTCCTTTCTCCGCGTGTTCTGGTTCCTCTTCCTGGTTCATTCGTAAAAACTCAGACCGGAATATAAAATGAGGAAATAAATCCCCGTCGTCCCTCACTCCAGAGGAAATGAACGGAGCTCCGGCTGATGACATCATTCTTAAAGACCCGCCGGTTGAGAGTACCCGTGTGCTGCAGTACTGCTGTGTACCTGCGGGGGACGTTCTCGTCCGCGTACTTGACAGCCACAGAGTACGGCCCCTCCACCGTCGGGGTGTAAGACACCAGGTGGGTCCCGTCCCCGTTGTCGGTGACCTCGGCAGGTTCTGCCATGCCCTTGGGAGCGGTGACGGCCACTGCCAGCGGGGCCTGGCCCGCCTTCTTGCAGTCCACCGTGAAGGCTTGCGGGACGTTGGCCCGGACCCCCGACCCCACACCCGGACCGGACACTTTGACCTTACTGGAATCCACCACATCCTTCGCCGGGATTTTGAAAGGACTTCCTGCAGAGGGCAGTCCAAAAACAGAAAGGAGATATTAACCATCGCATCATAATTAGATGGCGCTCTGAGACTGCTTCCTGTCAAAAAGGGCGCCCATAAGTCCCGCCCCTTCTCCACACGCCATTTGTTGTATTATTATATTATAATATTATACTACACTACATTGTTTGTACAGTGATGTAACGATGTGTTGGTTGCTCTGCTGTGACTCACAGGGCAACATTATTCCGTTTCCTGTCCAACAGGAACTCATTTAGGATATAATTACGTGACATCATGATAGTATGTGTCGCCCGCAGCAAAACATTATTACGACTAACACATCTTAGGTAATAGATGACTCCTTAGAGTTTTCTGTGACCAGATCCTGAGCTCAGTACAGGGGCGGTCCTAGGTTGTTTTTCTCAGTACAGGGGCGGTCCTAGGTTGTTTTTCTCAGTACAGGGGCGGTCCTAGGTTGAATGTGGGGAACTGATAGTTCCCCACATTCAGAGTGAGTCCGAACGAGACGGGGGCGTCTGGACTCACCGGGGATGTGCTCCCCCCCGTAGGTGATGTTGACGTCGTACAGGCCGGCGGTGAAGGGAACATATTCCACGCTGCAGCTGCCATCTTTGTTGTCCGTGCACGACATTTTGGACTCTGACGGACCCTCCACCGTGATGCCGAGACCACCGATGCCTGCCCCTCTGGTGGAAGATCAATACACCCAAAAATTAGCCAAGGTTTGAAGTTTAAAACGTTTATCGTCTTCCCGCCACCGACGGTACCTGGTGATGATGTCGAAGTTGTTGGGCGTGTCGGTCAGGGCCCCCTGTAGCCCGGGCCCAGAGGCCACCACCCTGCTGGGGTCGCATCCCTCCTTCACAGAAACCCTGAAGGGGCTCTTAGGAACTGGCGTGTCGTCGTAGAGAACGTGGACACTGTGGACGCCTGATGTTCCCACCAGGACAGCAGCAGGTGGAGGTTCGATTAACATCGCTAAACATGTAGCCGTTAGCATACTTTTCAAACGTAGCAGCAGTCTTACCGTTCTCAAAAGGCGTGTACTCAACGTTGTAGGTCCCGTCGGCCATATCGGCAACCAGACAGTCGGTCAGCGCGCCGGACGGGTTCTTGACCTCCACGTTCACGTGGTCCCCTCCACGCCGGGTCAGGGGTTGGGCGTCCACCGTGAAAGCCGTGGTGGCTTCTCGGAAAACATCTGGGGGAGGAGGAGCCTCAGTTCAAACGTGTTCAGCGTGGACACAACAACGATCCAGTACACAAAGACGCCGGTGGTCCATACTGTACCTTGTCCCTCCACTCCAGGTCCAAACACTTTGACCTTGGAGGTGTCGACGGCAGGGTCCACCGCCACCTTTGCAGGGAAACCAGGGACCGCCTTGTCGCCGTACTTCAGCATCAGGGTGTACATGCCAGCGGTCAGGGGGACGTAGGTCACCTTGTAGGTTCCATCCTTGTTGTCCAGAACCTCCGTCTTAGCTTTGACACCTGGAACAGATCATCTGGGTTTCACGTTTCAGGTACAGACTGTGCGGATATCTAAAACGTGAGCCGGTCCCTCAGCGGGATCAAAGAATAGGCGCTCCTCAGACTTTTGGGGGAATGGGGAAGAATCCATGGTGGTCCGTCACGTGAAGACTGACTGGGGGACATTATATCTCAACATGCACATCAACCGGTATTGACCAGTGAAAGGATGGTTTAGCGTTACCAGAGACTGGCGCCGAACGAGTTGGACTGGTTGGTGGGGAGTCAAGAGCGGCCTCCAGGCTCAGTTCTCCTGGTCCGGCCCGGGAACAATCCACATTCATCACACTGGTCTCTCCGACCTGCACACAGACAACAAGCCCGATCGGACTGAAAACCTGCTTTACAGATAAAACTAAGACATGTACGGAGACATTATGGCCCGGAAACTTTCAGAGCTAAAGCTCCCCCTAGTGTCAGAAATATACAACTGAACTCTCCAAAAGTCAGTCCAGTTCTTCCTCAAACTCACGTCTATGTGGGCATAAAAGGCTACTCACCTTGCCTCCTTTCAGGCCGGACCCAGAGGCCACCACCTTTGTGGGGTCAAAGGGCATCTGGATGTCTGCTTTAAAGGGGGAGCCTGGGATGTGGACGTCCTCGAACAGGATGTTGACCAGGTACTCCCCGGGCTCGGTGGGCAGGTAGGAGACGGAGCAGGTCCCGTCTCCATTGTCCGAACATTCAATTTTGGCCTCTGTGGGCCCCTCAACAGTCAACCCCAGACCGCCGGTGCCGGCGCCTTTGGTGTCGATGGTGAAATCCGCCGGGTTTCCCACCAGGCCTCCCTTCAGACCAGGACCGAAGGCTTTCACCTGGAGGACCAATGAAGACACTTAGATCCTGACGAAGGAAACTCCATGAACCCTATTGGCATTTTTCACAAACAGAATTCAATCGATAAAATGATGAAGAGGTTACATCATCAGGACGAGGCGGGGGACCTACAGAGTTTGACTTAAGCTAGAAGCAGTTCGCTATTAATTTGACAAAACCAACTCCTCTGAGAAAGCTTTATTAACTTTATCCTTGAGCTTCCAGAACTCAGACGACGACGTCATCCAGAACTCAGACGACGACGTCATCCAGAACTCAGACGACGACGTCATCCAGAACTCAGACGACGACGTCATCCAGAACATCCAGAACGATGACGTCAACAAGCGCCGGTCACACACTAACCGGTGGAATATAATGAAGTAGTATGACATTTAAGTGTCATACCGGTACCACCGGTACCGCACACATGAATGGAGGAGATTCTGAAGAGTCTGATAAATAATTGCGGTCAGGTGATGATGTATTAATGTTAAAGGCCCAGTCAGAACTGAAACACATTCAAATAAAACTATCATCACCACCATGTAACCAGAAGGACCACCTTGGAGACCAGAAGATGGGGGTACCTTTCTCGGATCTGGAGGCAGCTGGGCTTCAACGGGGAAGGGGCTCCCAGGGAGGGGGTGTCCATCGTAGGACACGTTGATACTGTAGACCCCCTCCTCTGTGGGGGTGTAACAGACCTGGCTGAGGCCCGCTTTACTGGCCTTCACTTGACAGGGTACGACCTGCTGACTCGGACTCACCTAGGACACACACACACACACACACACACACACACACGGTTTAAGATGTTAATATGACACCTTCCTGCAGGCATGGGCGGAGGAGGTGGAGGTGGGCCCATTCATGCTTTAGAACATAACCACAGTAGATCTCTGACTGGTTCCCTCTCTCTCTCTCCTCATTCACTGTCTAGCTCACTCGACCACCGCCGGTTTCTCCTGCCTGGCGATGGAGGCAACCCTTCACTAAATCCTACTCGGGTTTCTGTACCTCCACCCACTCCGTGAGTCCAGTCATCTCCAGCGTGTCATGAGTTCCCGACACCTTTTCAACCAAATTCAATGCAAGTCTTTGTATAAACGTAAAACACAGGTGAAAACTGGACCTCAGTGGACAAATGAAAAAAATACAGACTCCTCTGAAACACACCATTGCCACCTCCAGCAGTCCTTGACCTCCTGCTCCCTTGGTGTCCACCTTGAACTGCTGCTCCTTATTGACCTCCACTCCTGAAAGACAAGTTATCAATCGGGTGGAAGTCAACACTGATGTAGTGAGGGAGTCTCCTAAGAATGTCCTCTAACACCTGAGAGACGCGCCGACCGGCTGACCAGAACCGATGGCTGCTTTCTTACTTGTATCCATGTCCTCCAGCTTGACCCGGCTCAGATCCAGTGGGGCGGCGATGACCAGCGCGAAGGGGCTCCTGGCGATGGGATCTCCTCCGAACGTCACATCGACCTTCATCTCCCCCTGCAGACACAGGCAACATCTCCAGTGTCATGAAGGACATGTGGAACAGGTGAGTTGGTGAGGGGCGTGTGGAACAGGTGAGTTGGTGAGGGGCGTGTGGAACAGGTGAGTTGGTGAGGGGCGTGTGGAACAGGTGAGTTGGTGAAGTGGGTGGTACAGGTGTGTATCCTGCCTACCTGTTGTGCAGGTGTGTATTTGACAGTCTGGGAGTAGTCATAGTTATCGATGATGTCAAAATCGTTGACGGGCGAGGAGAAGGAGACATCCAGCGGCGCCTTACCGGCTCCTTTCGTCATCACCGTGAAGTGGGTGGGCTTCCCACACTCCACACCTGGACAGGTACGGACAGATTACAGCTCATCAAAACTGAAGAGGAAATCGCTGAGTCGGGTTTATTACATATTTGTGTGTGTCTCACCTGTACGCGCCAGGCCTGGACCCTC
The DNA here is from genome assembly GCA_009660295.1 of Lophius piscatorius. Taxonomy (NCBI): domain Eukaryota; kingdom Metazoa; phylum Chordata; class Actinopteri; order Lophiiformes; family Lophiidae; genus Lophius; species Lophius piscatorius. Next base: position 9,871 of record VRLP01002501.1, read on the forward strand.
CGCTTTGACCTTTGATGCATCATGGGAAGGAACGACTTTGACATGGAAGGGGCTCTGGGGAACTTCCTGTGTGGAAACAGACGCGTCAGCAGCGAGAAAACACGCTGACGGAGCAGAGGCGGAGAGCGTTGAGCGGAGTGGGCGTGTACCTTGTCGGTGAAGAGGACTTTTACCGTCAACCTTCCAGCAGCAGGAGGAACGTATTTGACCGTGAACGTGTCGTTGGCGTTGGGGATGATGTCAAAATCCACGTCGGCCTCTTTGTCGCCCACCATGTTGGCGTCGCACTTGATGCCCACGCTGACGTCACCTGAAGGGAAAACCAACACGCCGTGAATAATGTCATTGTCTATCACTGCTGTGGTCTGCCGGGGGGCGGAGCTTATGTCATCACTCAATGCTAGGTGTACATATGACATCATCGATGACATTTTTCACAAAGTCTTTTCAAACTGGACTCTTCCATTGTGGATTTATCTAAGCAGGTTCTGTTCAACGACTGAGTCGTTGGATGGAGGTCAAGGTGGTGGATTTCTGTCAGAATGATTTTACTCCGACATCACCAGTACCAGCCTAAGGTGTGTGTGTGGTTGTGTGTGTGTTTACCGTCTCCGGCTCCTGAACAGTCCACGGTGAAGTGTGTGGGCTCGTTGGCCTTCAGTCCGGTTGACTCCACTCCAGGACCGAAGACCTTCACCATAGTGGGGTGGCTGCCTTTACCCACGTTCACCTAAAAGAGAAATAAAACAATATCATTTTACTTTAACACGTTACAGCAGTGACCACCGGCTCAGAACATCATTTAGAAGACCAAACTCTACATGTGGAGAAGAACCACAAGGCTCCATCATAGACCCCCCCCCACTTTAAAATAATCAGGACTCACCAACACCGACCTGATCAGGTTCTACTCAGACTGGTGAACTGTCTCGCTGCGTGAACCTGAGAACTGTCTCGCTGCGTGAACCTGAGAACTGTCTCGCTGCCTGGACCTGGAAACTGTCTCGCTGCGTGAACCTGAGAACTGTCTCGCTGCGTGAACCTGAGAACTGTCTCGCTGCGTGAACCTGAGAACTGTCTCGCTGCGTGAACCTGAGAACTGTCTCGCTGCGTGAACCTGAGAACTGTCTCGCTGCGTGAACCTGAGAACTGTCTCGCTGCGTGAACCTGAGAACTGTCTCGCTGCGTGAACCTGAGAACTGTCTCGCTGCGTGGACCTGGAAACTGTCTCGCTGCCTGGACCTGGAAACTGTCTCGCTGGAATCAGTTTCATGTTCTGGTACAGGTTTTTAAATCGGACGCCCCTCCTGACCCAACCCTCCTCCTTGGTCCAGGTTCAGGACCGGCTCTAAAACTACACTGGATTGTGATCCTTCATGTTTGGGGCATAATTTGCATAAATGATGTTAATGCTCTGAGACACGTACACAAAATACAAACACACACATCAAAAATGGAGAAAAGAAGAAGTAGAACAAAATCATGGAAATAAAAACAGGTAAAGATGAAGTATGTCAGCCGAGTCTTCAACAAACGAGCCAAACGACACGATAACGTTTGAATCAAATGTCAGAGTTTATTTAGAAACCAACAGAAGCCGATTTCCATGTAGAGGACTTTAGACGTTAGTACAGATGAAGATCAGTGTAGATGAAGATCAGTGGGAGTTCCACAGATGAAGATCAGTGTAGATGAAGATCAGTGTAGATGAAGATCAGTGTAGATGAAGATCAGTGTAGATGAAGATCAGTGGGAGTCCCACAGATGAAGATCAGTGTAGATGAAGATCAGTGTGAGTCCCACAGATGGACAGAAAAACTCTTCATCACGCGTCTTCCATGTTTGTTTGAGAAGTTAAAACAGACAAAGGTTTTGGTCTGAAACACCTCCGACCCCCAGGGCAAACACTGCAGAGGTTTGAAACATCACGACGGACTGAAGTCCAGGCGCTAAATGTAAACTAGCATACTGATGCTATAGTGGGTCAGAATGTCCCACTATGGTACGGGTCCTGTTAGCCAAACTCAAGTTTCAACAGTTCCTTTGATTCTTTTGATGTTTATTTGGTGGGTGGCGCTGCGGGCTGAACAGGGGCGCTGAAGTGGAAGGCGCAGGAGAGAGGTGGCTACAGAGTATTTGAGAGATACTCAGCGTTTGTTGGAGTTGTCGGTAGATTTAGAGGCTGGCAACAACTCACACATAAACGTGGGCTACTGTTGTGTCTTGGTGAAGGTTTGCGCTTTTTCTAGTTGTTTTTTTTAAACGGACAATCCTACATTTTAACAAAGCGCTCTCATCAAATTTAAAATCTCTGCGTTGGCTTCTTGTGATTCTCAGAATTGATTTTAAGATCCTTTTACTTGTTAATAAAAGTGGCCTATTGGCCTAAACTATTACTTTTCCTCCTTATAATGATTATGTTTTATTATTACTGTTCATTTATCATTAACTTAAAAAAAAATTATATATTTGATCTTTTTTCTCTAGTTTTCCTTTTCATACTTCAGCTTTTTATTTTTTGTTCACATTTCAACACAAATCATTTCTTCGTATTTTTGTTTTTATTTCATCCTCTCATTTACTTTTTACCTAATTTTTTTAAACTATCACTGAACCCCAAAACCCTGGCGTTCCCCCAAACCCCAGGGGTTCAGGGTTTTGATCAAGGACCCTACAACATTTAGACTCTCTGGGGATTAAACTGCACACCTTCTCATGAGGGGATTGCCTCCTCTTCCTCCTGAGCTGCAGCCACTCAGTGGACACAGAAGTGAAAAACTGGGATTTTTCTCCGAGGCAGTGAAAACCTGAACCGCCCCAATCAGCCGGGAACTTCTTCCTGTCACTGAACGAAGAGGTGCCTTCACTGGGTGTGTCCCTCTCACCGTTTCCTGTTCAAACATTTGTAATAGGACATAGGCGTAGCCGGTGGCAGGCTGCTACAACTCGCAACACGCCCGCTAAAACAGCACTATGACATCAGCGCCAAAACAACATCAAGGTCGTCTTCAGAGACGAGTTCAAACTCCACCGGCTGATTCCAACCCCGCCCAGGAGATTTACCGGCAGCCCCTCGGAGCCAGAAACACACATTGTTGGTTTTGTTTCAACCATGAATGTGAAGTTCTGAATAAGAGGCTCCGTCGTCATGGTTACAGAGTCCCCAACGCCACCAAGAACGTTCAGACTGATCCGAGACCTGCTGGTTTGTGTTTGCCCAGTGAGCGGAGGTATAAACAACAAAACAGGAAGACCACTGATAAACAAAAAGCACACAAAAAAAAATCTCAAACACATGACAAAAAGGGTTACAGTGAGATGCATGCTGGGTAATGCACAACTTTCATGTTAGATGAAGCCTTTTCACGCCCTTTCGTTCAATATTTACTTTCCTTCTATTGTTCAGTTGACCGATTTGTCCAGAGAACTTTTTGAATGGGTTCATCATAATGATGAGGTCATGGGTCAAATGTCCAGAAACGTGTTGTGAATTTAGTTTAATGGTCTTTTCTTCGGTGAGTGAAAAGGTTTCAAGTCAACAGCAACACTTTTATTCTACAGAAGAGCTCCACTGATCTGAACCTCTCGCACTTTACGACGTTGTCAGACTGGTTGATCATAAACCGCAGCACAGAACCTCGTGTCAGCCGCAGGGACTAGAACTTGACCCGAACCCGCCACCGGGTGGCACCAGTGAGGCACAGAGGACACAATGTGCTTCTGTTACGACTGTTTATATATGAATATTTGATATGGATTATGTTTGTCCACGAGTTCTTTCTTTTATTCTGTGAAGACTAAGGTGTTTTACAAAAAGTACTTTATGAATAAAATGTTGTTTTTATTATTTTTCTTTAGATTTGGACACAAATTTAATGAATTTATTTTTATTTCTGCATTTCCTGTTTATGAATGTATTTACACACACACACACACACACACATATGTTTATCTATCAAAAGCATAAATATTTATCTATACGTCTACAAGACGTCCTATTATATAGTATTTCTTACATTTCTGTCGCCTTTAGAATGTCTTCCCACTAAGACTCGTGTTTTAACACGCTGTGCTCCCATTGGTCTACAGATGTCATGACATCACTACTCTCTGCTGAGATTGATGGACATCTGCGTTCAGGTCTATGATGTCATGATGTTTCTATAACGCGTCCTGTCTGCGTAGGATCTCGCCGGGTTCAGTCCAGAAACACGCCGTAAAAGGTGAACGGGTGACTCTAAATGTCCTGTAGGAGTGAATGCGAGCGTGAGTGGGTGTCCATCTCTTATGTTTCAGTCCTGTGATGGACTGGAGGCTCTTCCTGGGTTTACCCAGCCTCTCGCCCAATGTAAGCCGGGATAGGCTCCAGCCCCCGCGATCGTGTGGTCACGCCTAATGAATGCATGAATGAATTAATGTTTCTATAACATACAGCAGCAGAAGGGGGAAAAGGAAAGGACTTGAATTTAAAAGAATTAAGTCTAGACATAAAAGTGGGCGGGCTCGAGTGTCAGCTCTAGTCTCCATGGCAACCAAGACTTTTTCATCGGAACTGTGCGTGGTTTTTTTCCCGTCTTATGAAGACAGAAAGGACGATGGAACCGGTCTTCAGATAAGTTTGGGTTTTTACGGCATTTATTCTTACTTGACGGTCGCGTGGGTGAAGGCGACTGGGCGGAGATTGTTCTGGTTTCTATGGTAACGATGCTTTGGGCTACCCTGCGGTTGCGGCTACATTGCTGCCAACATCTACAACCGGTGACGTCATCAGTCACCAAGAATAGGCTGCTGTGATTGGTCCAGACACAACATGATAACCACTTTATGAACGTTATCATTGTGTTCTTTAAATATCCATTTAAACAATTAAAACCAAAAGTTGAGAAAATATTGTGCTACGGTCGAGGGTTCTGGTTCCGGAAGGAACTTCAAGTTGAACACGATCAAATCTAGATTTCTAAATGGAAGCTCACTTGAGACCAGGAGACCATGACCAGGACCATGGTCTCAGATAGGTCCACATTTACGACAATGACTTTATTCAGTCACATTCCCTTTACTGCCACTAGAACATAAAAATGAAGACTGAAGAAAAAGTGATTATATGTCTCTATTATAACGTCTTTGTTATAAAGCGCTCGAGTCAGAACGGTTCAGATCAGTGTGGTTGTAGAGTATTCAGGAAGAATATATATTCAAAATAAAGTGAGTTACAGTGCACAGACAGGTGTTACAGTACAGAGACAGGTGTTACAGTGCACACACACACACACAGGTGTTACAGTACAGAGACAGGTGTTACAGTGCACACACACAGGTGTTACAGTACAGAGACAGGTGTTAACTGTAACCTCAGTCTGGAAAGGGTTTACAGTGCACGGACAGGTGTTACGGTGCACGGACCGGTGTTACGGTGCACGGACCGATGTTACGGTGCACGGACCGATGTTACGGTGCACGGACCGATGTTACGGTGTTGTTAATGAACTGTGACAGACTGAATGTTGAATCTAAATAAAAACGTTGGTTGCATCTGTATTTCTGATTTGTGAAAACCCGAAACAGGACGTCACTTTTATTTTATATGATAGTTTCAGTTTAATGTCGGACAAATTTGTAGACTGTCCCAAATATTTATGTGTTAAGTCATTTTGGCAAACGAACAACCAACCTACAGAGGTCTTCAGTCAGGCTTGTAGCTTGTCTCTCATACAGGAAGTGAGACAAAAAAACAATCTGCTAGAAGCTAATTAGATAGCATTTTTAATACTGGCAATGTTTGAATAAATCAGCTTGTTGCTTCGATGATTTAAAATCACTATTTCACATGTACGCCCGTACCCCTTCCTTTTAAGTCAGAGTTCATTAAGTTTGGTCAGAGTGTCGCTAGCTTGGGTTAGCATACAGCCTGCTAACATAGGGTAATTACCTAGCTCGCCTGTCGGGCGTAAAGCCACGTACGAATACTTCCCACACCCCCGCTGCCTGATCTCTCAGCAGCTGAACCTCTTCTCTTCGGACGTAATGATGATTATCAGAGGCTTCCTGGGTTTCTTGGAGGCATCTTTACATTCAGACTGAAAACGGCTCCACCAGACGTTGTCGACGCTCCCTGCCTGAACTAATGGTTCCAACTGGACAACCTTGGAAACCCCTGCCTCAATCGGACCCAGGGGTTTGGGCGGGATGCGAGACTGGCTGCTTACCCTGAACGGGCTGCCGGGGATGCTGACTCCTCCCCAGGTGACCGCCATGGTGTGTTTATGCGGGGAGTTTGGGACGTAGGAGCAGGAGTACAGGCCGTCCCCTTTACTCTTCACCTTCACCTCCATGGGGTGTCCATCAGCATCCTGAGAGACGAGAAGGACAAATGATCCCTGGTTACAAGTTCTATCACGAAAGGTTTGTTTTAGTTGTAGCAAGAACATTTTCCCTACTACCAACATACACAAAGTTAAACCCGTATCCAACAACCGATTGTGGATTTAAATGAACGAAGATCATTTCTACTCATCCTTTTGATAAAACCAAATGACGTCCATCAATCGGCTCTTGCCAGATCTTCGAGATCTTCTGGCCACACATTAGAAACGAGGATATATTTTGGAGCGGGTCAGGATTGGTGACCGTCCATGTTCGTTGATTATAGGCGGCTGGGACATGTTCTGCTTGTGCAACCCAACTCAATGCCCAGAACAGTTCTGTACTGGAAAATAAAGTGTTGGAGGCCTAAAGGAACCTGGGGCGGAAGAGTCGTGACACAGCTGGAATGCAAAGGACTCACTCTGGAGACGACCCCCCCCGACCAGAAGCCGAAAGAGTCCAGTGGACGACCCTTACCATTGGCTCAAGTGCCAGTGGGCCCAGTGAGGATGACGTTGTTTTATTAATGAGTTATAATCAGATTTCTCTATTCCTTCTTCAGAATCTTCGAAATGAAGGTTATTTGTAAGAGTTTCGAGGTTGTGCCTCATTTGAAGGAATCTGTTAAAGCTCGTTGTCCTAAATTACATACTTAACATATAAGATCGTCTCAGATCGTGGATCAAGTCAACGATCCAAAAGAGACACGAAGGCGGATTTCTGGTGGCAGCATCAGTCATTGATTCATCTTGAGACACTACTGGTGAGAAAAAACAGTCCTTCCTGATTCCTACCTGAGCTGTGATCTTCAGAGGTCCTTTCCCAGCATCCTTAGCACTGACAGTGAACTCAGTAGGTGCGTTGACCAGACAACCGGTCTTCTCAAGCCCAGGCCCGTAAGCATTGACCTGCAACAAAAAAAACAGTCTGGATTATTCAGGAGGTTCCAGACGCATCTGGATTATTCAGGAGGTTCCAGACCCATCTGGATTATTCAGGAGGTTCCAGACCCATCTGGTTCCGGGTTGGTGGTCAATCCCAACTCTACTGGCGACTCTACGCTCTGTCCTTTGACTGACCTTATCTGGGTAGTTGCCTTCGTTGTCGGGGACGACGTAGGCCATGAAGGGACTGTGCTCGATGTCTTCTTCATCGCACGTCACATGGACGGCGTATTCTCCGGGTTCTGTCGGCCAGTAGCGGACATCACATGACCCGTCATTCTGATCCTCACAATCGATTTTAGCCTGAGACGGTCCCTCGATGGCAAAACCTGAAAATACGGCGGGCCACGTTAGAATGTTTGAACGCATTTGATCCGAACTGCTTCCAGTTTGAAATACTCTGATCGGAGTCTTCTCAAACCAATCCCTTAAGGAGAGTCCCTTTTAACATTTAAAGCCAAGACCAGGCAGAACGAAAGGTTTGAGTTCTGAAACGCTAATTCGGCTAGTCAGAATTGTTGTGCACGTGACAGGATGCTGATGACATCATTTTGACACTAGAGTCCCCCGGAGTTTGCATGCGAGATGTCAGTTGAGATAGATGCCACTAGATTTCACACACTGCCCCTTTAAATCCGACATCAGAAGCATCAGATCCTCTTCTGGGAGTTCAGTTTTTAAATAAAGTTCTGATGAATCAGCCTGTGGCGCCGAAATCACACTCACCCAGCACGCCGACATCACTGCCAACAGACTCCACCACGAAGGCTGCAGATTTACCCACAATGCCTCCGTCCAGGCCTGGACCCCAGGCTCTGACCAGCTGAGGCCCCGCCTCCCGACTGACCACCACCTCGAATGGGCTGAAAAAGGGAGAAAGAGAAACTGTAAATGAGTAACTGTGGTGTGTGTGTGTGTGTGTGTGTGTGTGTGTGTGTGGAAACCACCTTCATGCCCACTAATCCAGTCTGCAGGATTCACTGCTTCATTGGAGACAAACATTTCCTCTACGTTCACTTTTCTCTGTCTTTACTTTTCCTGAATACCCTCCAACGCTGCTACCGCGTTCTTTGGACAGGAACTTGTGATCGCCGAAAAGAAGGAATACAAAGGAAAACATATCCTCCATGTTTCTGCAGCGACAGCAGCAGTTAAATGATGCGCTCCAACTTCACAGGTCCAGTATGGAAGGAACCAGCGGTGCTGTTCTGGACCAGCAGGGACCAGAACTGTGAGCCGGTGTCCTGTCCCTCAACATTCCAGCCTCTCATTACTCAGAGTTCATGAGAGGTTGCTGATACCGGTTCCTGTGGGTGATGATGTCAGCATACAGTTCTGTAATAAAGTACCAGAACCCCCGCCTGGTTTCTCTGAGTACCTCTGACTAAACTGTTTCCGACATTGTGAGAGAGATTACTCTCCTCTATAGGACGACAGCGACCCGCCGCCACTTTGCTGCAGTGACCCGCTACTTTGCTGCAGTGACCCGCTACTTTGCTGCAGTGACCCGCTACTTTGCTGCAGTGACCCGCTACTTTGCTGCAGTGACCCGTTACTTTGCTGCAGTGACCAGTTACTTTGCGAGATACATCCGACCGTCTGTGACACAACAGTCTTTCCTGGACAGGGTTCTGTTGTTGACTATGGCTGAACCAGCATCAGCTGCAGACAGAACCATTGTTCTGTGAAACACGTTCACAGCTTGTGAGTTCTTGTTGGTCCAAGTCCGGCTTCTTAACAATAATCCCTCATGTGGCTTCTGTTCCCCGTCCGGCAGGAAAATCCCTCAGACTAACAGGAAGTGAGCGACCCGCTGTGGTGCGCTGGAACCCTCCCGCCCCTCTGGACCCAAGCACTTGGACCAGGTGGTGTAATGATCTCACCTCTTGGGGATGTGAACCCCCCCCCAGGTGATGGGGATGCTGTATTTGCCAGGGATGCTGGGAAGATACTCGTAGGAGAACACGCCGTCTTTGCTGGAGATCAGTTTCGGTTCTTCAGAACCCTCTGAGAAGAAACAGACACACGCAGGTTAATACCATGTCGATCAAAAGTTCTGACGTGTCATCCGGGCCCGCTTTATACGCTGCTGAAAAATATTATGGTCAAATGGATGGTTTGAATGGAAACTAAAATTATGAACCCACTGAGGACTGGATTCTACATCGGACCCAGAATCAAAGTGAAAAACTGAAATCACAGGTTCTGATCCAACTGGAGTGAATTTCATCACAATAGCTCATAATGTGTCTCGGTGGTGGGTTAGACCTTTGACCTGTACATGACTGAAGGCCCTCCTGACCACATTTGGAACTGCTCTTTGGATGAAGGACGGTGTTCTGGTGGATCTCCTAGAGCTGGATCAGGACTTCAATGAGCTCCTGGACAGTCTGTGGTTCTACTTGGTGGTATCTGATGCAGCAATCCAGAACGGCCCAGAGGTTCTTAGGTGGGTTTAGGTCTGGAGAACGTGAGGACCAGTCAATATCAAGATCTTCCTCATTCAGGAACTGACTAAACATTCTTACCACATGATGCCGGGCCTTGTCCCGGACTAGGAGGAACCCAGGGTCCACCGCACCAGTGTGAGGTCTGAAAGTGGGTCTGAGGGTTTCATCCTGGTACCTAACAGCAGTCAGGGTACTGTAGGCTAACACCTAGAGGTCTGCAAGACCCGCCAAGAGTGTCACCACCACCGACCCACTAACCGACCGGTCCTGCTGGATGAGGTTTCAGGCAGCAGAACCTTTACCGCCGCGTCTTGAGACTCATCACGTCCGTCACATTAGCTCGGTCAGAACCTGCTCTCAGCTGTGAGGAGAATGGGTCGCCAATGAAGAACCTGCCCTTCCTGTTCTCTGGTGAACATCAGTCCAGCTGAGCCCAGGTCCAATACAGGACGTTGGGCACTCATGCCAGCTTCATGTAGTCTGGCTCTGACTGTTTAGTCAGAACCATCACACCAGCAGCTGCTGGAGGTTCTTGTAGGGACAGTTAGTGCTCCTCCTGTTCCTCCTCACACTGAGGAGCAGTTACCGGGTCATGCTGCTAGACTATTGTCCTTCTACGGTACTGTCCAGTACTACTAGTATACCGGCCCGTCTCCTGGAGTCTCCTCCACGCTCGGCTGTTCTTGTGACGACACGTACGGAACCTCCATCCTGGAGGAGCTGGTCCACCTGAATGGGCTGCAGGTACCAAATCATGGTACCGGTAGAGACAAGGACACCAGAAAAATGCAGAACTAGAGAAGAATCAGTCAGTAAGGATGAGGATAAATGGTCTCCGGCCAACATCTGCAGGACCAGAACCTCCTTGTTGTCACTCCAGTCCACGTGGTGGTGCTTTCATCAGAACCAACGCAGCTGAAACTGACTCAGTCACTTAAAGCATCCCAACTGAACTGATCCGGATCCAAGAGGTTAAACCGACCCGATACACAAGAAACCAAATGTCCTTACTGGGTCCTTTGACGAGCACGCTCAGTTCTCCACTGCCGGCGTTCCTGGTGTCCACCTTGAAGTCACCGACCTGCTTCACCCTCATCCCCGACGGTTGGAGGCCGCGACCCGTCACTCTGCACGCCCCTGGAACGCAGGCTGGAGAGAGAGGGGAGGAAACGCATGAGGGGGGTTTGATGAACTGTGGTGCCTTCAAGTGGACTCCTGATGATTAGAACATTCCCACATCAGAACTCACCGGGCTCCACATCCACGCTGAACGGGCTCTTGGGGATCCCCACTCCTCCGAAGGTGACGGCCACGGCGTGTGGACCCTCCTGAGTGGGCCGATAGGTGCAGCAGTACACGCCTTCACCTTTGTCCTCCATCATAGCCTCCACGCTGTTCTGGTTGCCCTGAGGGTCTCTGATCATGACCGTCACATCTCCGGTACCGGCGCCTACAGAGCAGAGGAAGGGTAAAGCTTCAGTCTCCTGAACCAGAACCTGGGTCATGTGGTTCTGAAGCGGGCGTAGTTTTGTAGACTATAAATGTTTATTCTAACTAAACCCGTCTTTTGAAATGAGCGAAGCGAGCAGCGATGTGTTGGACGGGTGAGCTCAGCAGATCCAGACAGACAAAGCCGGCGGATCATCAGAACCACAGAAGACAAACTAAAGCTCCTCCCACCTCTCTGCGACTGAGTGACATCATCGTGTCTCGTCTGAAGCTGGAGAAGATCAAGTATTCACTGACAGGAAACGCTGGAAGGTTGTTGTTTTTAGCTCTTAATACTGGACAGTGAGAATAATGGCCTGGCTTTTCTATTTCATTTTATTTATTTTATTATTTTTATATTTTTTTAATTGAATTAATTAATTTAATACTTTTTTAATATACAGTATATATTTTTTTAATTTAACTTAAAACTTACTTAACTCATTCCTTTTTTTTAGGTCTTTGTTCTTAGACCCTGTAAGACATGCACCTCAGATTGATGATTTTTTCCCCTCCCACTGAAGAACGCTCAAATATCCTACAGACCTTAAACGCGTCATTACAGGACGTTTGTATCAAGTCATTAACGACAGATGCTCCTGTGTTGTCGTGGGAACGGAAACGCCCTGCTAATCTGGATGCCTGTTCATTCCTAAACCCAGTGGATCCTCACAGAAAAACTGTATTTGGAAGTTCTGGATCTGCTTTATGGTGAATTGGACCAGCGAGACCTTCATGTGGCGCCTGGCCTGCAGCGTCTCATCTAATGTGTGGCTGTGAAGGAGGCGCTGACATATGGTCTAACTGGCATGGTCCACGCCTCAGACCGGAATGACTCCAGAGTGTTTATAACCTGACATATAACTTGATTATGAACCGTTTATAAATCCTTTATAAAGGTCCAGTGGTACCGACACTTCTGCCGGTTCTGTCATCGCCATCTCTGAGGGCTGACCTGCGGTGTAGATGTCAAAGTTGGTGGGCTTGTTGGCGATGTTGCCCACAGCTTGGACTCCCGGACCTTTGACCGTGACCTTGGAGGCATCACCCAGGGCTTTATCCACGTTCACCTCAAATGGACTTTTGGGAATCTGTTGGCCTGCAAACAACACCGTCACCTAGGGAACCAGAAACGACGACACGTTTGTAGAAACAGAGGGATCCCGTCATGAGAAGATTTAATCGCGTCGCTCTTCTCTGCACGTTGAAAGAGTTGAGGAGACGGAGTTTACCTTGTGATTTCCAGTGACATGAGGGGTGTAGGAGACGTTGAATGTCTTCTTGCCCTCATTAGGCTCCGCCTTCAGCTAATCAACACACAAACAGAACGGAGAGCCATGAGTCAGAGGAAGCTGCCCTGCCATTAAACAGGTGAGAGGAGGCCGTCTCTGATGGAAGAGAAAGATTTGGAACGTACCTCCTCTCTGCTGCCGTCAGGATTCTCCAGGTAGACAGTCACCTGACCCTGACCGGCGCTGAAGGTGTCCACTGTGAACTTAGTGGGTCGCATCGCCCGGTTTCCTGTCGGTTCAATGCCTGCATAGAGATTTAAAAAAAACATTTAAAAACACATTACTTGCATCATCTTCCTGAGCAAAGATGACTTCCTGTTTGCCTGAGCATTGAGTACTTCCTGTTTGCCTGAGCATTGAGTACTTCCTGTTTGCCTGAGCATTGAGTACTTCCTGTTTGCCTGAGCATTGAGTACTTCCTGTTTGCCTGAGCATCGAGTACTTCCTGTTTGTCTGAGCGTAGATCCACTGCATGTACAGCTCATCCAAAAACTATCGCCTCCTGGTTTGAAGCAACTCTTTGGGCTCCATAAGGTGGTAAAAACAAGTTTGAGTGTGTGTGTGTGTGTGTGTGTGTACCTTGTCCATAGGCCCGGGCCTTCTTGGGGTTGAGTTTGGGTTTGAGTGGAGCGCCTTGCTTCAGCTTTGCTTTCGGAAACTGAGACAGGTAGGTCATCACCGACTGCTCATCAACTTTGGGATTGATGATCTCCTCCGGAGTTATCACCTGTTCATAACACACACACACACAGACACACACACTGATGTAAATACATCTGTTGGGCAGATTCTGGTTGCCCTGTAGAGTCTGTTGTTTAGATGACACACAGAATGAGATATCCGACATTAGTCTCCTGCTGGATTCTTCATCCCTCCAAACTCTTGTTGGATAAGAACAGATTTAAAAAGTACTTTGTCACAGTCGGCTCCAAATTCAAATCAAATTCGCTGATCTTTACACTGTAAATAATGATTTTTTACAGCCTTTTTATCTCAAAGATATTTAGATAAAAGCTTAAGGTTGAGATAGAGGATGTAGCAAGCAAACCCCAAATCCTGATTCAAACACGCTAAATGTATTCTTTTTTTTATTTTATAAATGAAATAGGGGACCAGGCTTAAAGTTTAATGACACAGGATTTTGTCACAGCTTGCTGCCGCTGAACCCACGAAGAACTAAATCTGTTCCATCTGAACAATATATAGATTTAAATGCACCGAAAACGTTAGAACTGTGGAAGACTGTCAAATTCACCTCCACACCGAACTCAGGGGGGGAAAACAAAAAAAATAGGATTTCTTCATGAGTGGGTTTTAATTCATGGGGCAGAGAAACAGGACTGGACATTTATCCGACTGTAGACACATAGTTCAGCCAAAATAGAACATAGTGGCTTTTTTTTTTTTTTAGGAGGTGGCCTCTAAAAAAGTTAACGGGTGTTCAGAACATAAAAGTCCTTTATGTTGTGCCTACTGTTTTTAAACCCAGGCTCCTGCTGTCCACCATCATCGGCATATTTGAGGTTTGAGTCGTAACTCAACTCCGCTCTTAACGAGGAAAATTCTGAGGGAGAATGTCCGGTCATCAGTCTGTGAAGTCATACAGCGAGACAACAGGTGGGTTTACACGGACCCCCTTACACCGAATAAAATCGAGGGAAAGCCTAATCAAAAAGAAAATGCTTTATTTGAACTAGTCAATGTTGGCATTTAACGGTCTAGACCACAAAAGTTTGTTTTTAAGACAAAATCTCTCATAAATCGGTAGATCTGGATTTTCAGAATAAAAGCACGTGATTGTGGAGTTTCTGCTTTTAACGTTAGGTTGGGTGATGTTGATGCTAACTTAACATTTCTGCTGTGTTTACAACATTACACGGCCTGACTGATAACTTAATGTCAGCTAACGTCAGAGAAAAACCACTCTTAGGTACCGACAATGCTTGTTGTAAATGCCTTTTCCTCGTTACGTCCATCTGGTTTCCAGTATAGAAGTAAACCTGAGTCATAATCAGCCGTTTCTTCATTAAAAGACGCCCACCTTCTCATAAAACTAGTTATCTATTGGTCACTTTTTTCGTGTTCGTCACACAGCTGTTGACTCATCTTCCGATTGATGTGTCAGCGCATGTAAACAGTCTTTACAGGAATATTCCTTCATAATTATTTTAATCAGAAAGAAGAAAAGTGTCCATGTAAACCCAGCTACTGATCCAAAGCAGAAGAAAAAGACCCCATCTGAGTGTCTCCTAGTCCAAGAGTGGACCTGAACCCCACTGAGATGCTGTGGTGGGACCCGGAGAGATCCGTTCATGCTCACAAACCCTCCAGTGTTTCTGAACTGAATCAGTTATTTAAGGAAAAGTGGGCTAAAATTCCACCACAGTGATGTCAGAGACTGATCTCCAGATATCGGGGGGGGGGGGGGGGGGTCAGTTGCAGATGTTGCTGCTGGAGGTCCATCAGCTGGATCATAAGTTCAGGGGGGTCCATTGTTCTTCAGTCCTCGTTAAATAAAGTTCTCATTTTAAACTAGTCATTTTTGTTTTACGTTAGATGTCTGAAGATCCGATCCAGATACAGACGGAGAAAGACGACATCAGGAGTCGGTCCGGTCCAAGGCACAGAACCGTCACTCAGGGCCACAGCTATTTTCTTCCCGAGCTTCACAGACCCAGTCGATTTTGTAATCCTCCGCAGGAATTTACTTTTTTAGGAAACTGTAATTTCCTAAATTAAAGTCAGGGGAATGAAAGAGAAGGTTTGTGTGCTATTTTTCTCTCTGATGATGTCAGCAGACGGACAGGAAGTCCCACAGAACACGGGGCAACCTTCATTCATTCCCATTATCAACAAAATCACAATAATTACTTCCTTATTTTTTCTATAGCACAAAATAAAGCTATAACACGCCCTATTACCAAGATAAAAAAAAAAATGAACGTGTTCACAGAAACGTTTCAAACACCAACCAATCATGAAAAACTCCCATTTCCTGTCTGTGAAGCTTTGAGTCCTTTCCTCCCGGCTTCAGAGGACAGAAGCTCCCGGCTCAGGAAGTTTCCTCTGCTGTGAACAATCAGGAAGCTAAAGGGCACCGGTACGAGCTGCTGCTGACCTTTGACCTCGGAGGAATTCTCCCTCTACTGCGGTGCATCGTACACAAAAGAAACAAACAGGAAATCCCTGTTCCCTCCGTTTTTCTCACATTCCTTACAAAATTGCTGGCTGTAGTGCTTTTATTTTGAAGCATCTAAGAGGAAGTTGTATGAACGCTTCCCGCTGACACATTGTTAAATGTGATGAAGGTGTCGACGGAGGCGATCGTCTTATATTCACATGTTCTGGGAATGACAGAGTTTTGGCACTAAAGCCTCTTAGATGTTGAAGAGGAGCGTCCTTCGTTCACCACACTCGTTTTAAAATATCTGTCCGTCCGTCCATCCAACATGTCCGTCCGTCCATCCAACATGTCCGTCCGTCCATCCAACATGTCCGTCCGTCCATCCAACATGTCCGTCCGTCCATCCAACATGTCCGTCCGTCCATCCAACATATGTCTGTCCGTCCATCCAACATATGTCTGTCTGTCCATCCAACATATGTCTGTCTGTCTATCCAACATATGTCTGTCTGTCTATCCAACATATGTCTGTCTGTCTGTCCATCCAACATATGTTCGTCCGTCCGTCCACCAAAAAAAACAGACTGCTACCGCTGGAATACTTTTCTTTTTTTTATTACGTTTCTTGAGGTCGATTTTGAGTGTAAAAAAGGATCTTGAATAACGGGCAGGTTAAAGGTCACAGAGGAGGAGAGCGGATCTAACCTGGGGGACGCCCAGCCAGTCATCAGCCAGCTGCATGGCCTCGGTAGCGTTCACCACTTGTTTCTCTGGATCCCAGGTCTCCCAGTCCGGACAGAGACCTGTAGAAGGAACAGAGACAAGTGATTGTGATTACCCACAATCCTATGGGGTTTTATATAGTGCTCTATAAAACAGAGGTTCTGAACTACATTGGTGAGTAACTGTATTAATGAGGGAACCAGAAGCTGCTGCTGAAGTGGACCAGAGTCGGTACCTGGGGCACAGCTGTCCACCAGCGCTCCCAGAGCTTTGCCGTTCCTCCAGTCCCCGCCGAAGTTGCCGATTGGCATATCAGGGACTTTGTGCTGGATCCAACCCAACAGGCGCTGCTTAGGGGTCTTCGACTCTGCCTGAAGAAAGACACGACATGATGAAGATGAATCTCGCTGTTATTCACGTCATCAGCGTCACAAGCAGAAAATTTGTGAGAAAAAACGTTTTGTTTATGTTAGAGAGCGTAACATACCTGAAACCTCTGTATTACAGTACTACTAGAGAGAATACTACTCAGTGGAGTAATGAAGTATTTGTACTTAATTCTCAGCCGGGTCTCACCTCCTCATCCTCTCCCTCCCAGACGGGCATGGAGATGGAGTAGTGCAGGATCAGAGTCCAAATCATACCCAGGATCAGCTTCAGGTTCCCATCCACAATGGCTTTAGAGTCTGACAGAGACACAGACAGACTTCAGATCAGACTGATACACAAACAACAACAATCAAACAAACAGGAGGGGAACCAGAATCTCCATCTCTGGTCAGAAACCGGACCAGAGATGGAGATTCTGGTTCCAGTGACGTAAAACTAAGGATAACAGTTCCTGTTTTATGAAGCCGGACTTGGTGCAGATGAAAATCCACATCTATATCCATGTAGATGGTATAAATATGTAGGTTACTTTTTTTTTTTTCCCCACTTTATGAACGTGACACAGTTGTTATCACCGTTGCCTTGCAGCACGAAGGGTTCGGGGTTCTAATCCCCCTCCCCGCTTACTCCACCATCCTCCCAAAGTCCAAAAACTTGCAGTATGGGTGACACTGGTGACCCAAAATCGCCCGTAGGAGAGCATGTGGAACCCGAGAGTCCTTCTGTCTCTGTGTCCTCCCGCCCAGTGTCAGCTGGGATGGGCTCCAGCCCCCACACCACTCTGAGCAGGATAAGCGTTTACGGATAAATGGAATCATCCTGATTCGAACCATCTCAACGGGCTCCTCTGAACGCAAAGGAGTTCCCTCCTGATATCGGAGCCCCTCTCTATCTCTAAGGTGCGCCGCCACCTCCCCCGCAATGGAAGCTCATTTCAGCTACCCGCGTCCTTGACCTCATTCTTTGGGTCTCTACCTGGAGATAATGACCACAGGTGAGGGTGGAAACAGAGCAACCGGTAAGGCGCGGCGCCAAACCGAATGTCTGTCTTTGACCGGATCAGACACTACAGCCTTCTTCAGGAAAACCTTGAGCTGTGTTTGTGTATATTTAACTCATGTAGAAATAAAAAGGTTGTGTCTATGTACATTCATGGTAACCACACTCTTCATCATCCAGATCCCTTTATTACAACAGACCTCCTCACACACGACCTCACTTGTCTTCCTGTCCTCGTCTGACTGCTACCGCAGGTAGACACGCGTCACCCTGCGTGGGTATGGGAATGTGTGTGTGGGTGTGTGAGTGTGGGTCTGAGGACATGGTTCAGATCTGCTGAGGACACAGTGTGCGTGAGAAATCCAGCTGGTGAATCTCCAGCTCAGCTTCACCATCGGTGGGTCCAAACATGTCTCAGCGGGTCCCACTGAGGCGGAGCTCCGTGAGACTGCTGCCTCACCCCACGGGTGATAAACGGCGCTGATGCTGGAGGGTATTCTTCAGCGCTCAAGCTCAGAGGAGAGGTTACCACGGACTAAACACTCACTCAGCTCTGACTCTTCAGCTGTGACTGTTCAGCTGTGACTCTTCAGCTGTGACTCTTCAGCTGTGACTCTTCAGCTGTGACTCTTCAGCTGTGACTCTTCAGCTGTGACTCTTCAGCTGTGACTCTTCAGCTGTGACTCTTCAGCTGTGACTCTTTTTTTTTCTTCTTTGTCCCACATTTTTCCTCTTAATCCTCCCCCCAGCCCTTTAACCCCAAGCTTCTCTTCCTTCCTTCCTTTCGCCCTCTATAGTTCTACCACACCTGTGTGTGTCACCTCTGAACCAAACATCCTGTACACACACACACACACACAAAGTAACTTTCAACAGTGAAACCAGATGAAGTCATTTCCACATTATTTTTAGTTTAAAAGCGAAAAAAAAGGCAAACAATGGACCATCAGATGAAGTATTACTGTTAGTTTAAATTGTGATAAACACAAGTTAGATCTCCTTGAGTCGATTCATTTGCACCAAATTTGAACTAAATCGAACCAACGGTTCAGAAATTATGGCATGAAAAAACATTTGGAGATAAAGTTCCCCCTAGTGTCAGAAACATACAACTTATTTCTCCCATAATCACATCAGTTCTTCCTCACACTCATTTCTATGTGCGTAAAAAATTCTAAAGTCATCCATGAAATAGTATGTGTCCGGAAAAGCGGTTAAAATAAAAAAGTATCGCCCCATAGTGAGTAAAATTCCCGTACTGTCGGAAAAACATAACCGACCTCTCAAAATCAACCCAGTCCTTTCTCGCAATACTTTCTATGTACTATAAAATTTGAGACAGACATACAGACAGAGACACACACACAGACAGACAGAGACACAGACAGACAGAGACACACACAGACAGAGACACAGACAGACAGAGACACAGACAGACAGAGACAGAGAGAGAGAGAGAGTGGTTGAGGGGGGATGGATAAAGTTAATGGTGCATCAAAACTGTGATAGAAGAAGTCCCAAACATCAAAGTATCTGTAGAACCTGTCATCAGGCCCGTGTTAAAACCAAATCTAACATCCTCCTCTACAAAAACACAAACTCCACCAATATTTCAAAAACTTCCCAGTTTGGTTCAGAGAACACAACCTTAAAAATGTTCAGCATTTAACTCCGGGACAGGAATTTCTCCCATCAATACCTCTCCCTTCTTGACTGGTCTTGTTCGACATGCCTGATGGGAGAGTCTGGAACGTACTTGGCCCCGCCCATCACAAACAAACATCAGTGCTAGAGAAGTCGGCCGAGAGATCCAAGACCCGATCAGCTTCCATCATCCGCTGACTCAGCAACACAGACACCCTGAACATGTGCCATCTCTAAATCTGGTTCTGGTTCTGAGGCATTCACACTATGGTTATCCCACTTCTCTTTCTTCTTCTTCTGTCGGAACCTTTCATACTTTAAGATATAGAAACCGTCCAACTATTAAAGCGTTGAGCTCATAAACCACGTGTGTGTTCTGACGTTTACACATCTGAACCTTTTAAACTTTGATATTAAACATTTAACAACTTTAAGCATCCGCCCCAATAATTTTAAACTTTACAATTCAAACCATTAAAGCCATTCAAACTTCAATGATTGACAGTCATTAAATTTAAACCATTTAAAAACTGTAAAAATATTAAATAATTATTGAAAGGAAGAACTGGATTGATTGGGAGTTATCGGTTGTATATTTCTTACACTAGGGGGATCTGTATTTCCAAAAGTTGTTGGGCAATAAATTCTGAAGAATTGATCTGATTTAGTCCAAATTTGCTGCATTTAATCTAAAAGTTCATATTTTCTTCTCTTTTTTATTTATTTATTTACTTACTAAATACTGAGGACTTTTAATTTGAGGGTTAAATCAGGGGGATTACTTGTACAACGCTGGGGATTTGGGGACTTTTTGGGGCTAAACCGGTGCTGTCAGGGATGACAGCATAGCCTGGTTGTTAGTTTAGCTACTGTGGCTTGCCTTTGTTGGGCTGCATGCTCCCCCCTCCCCCACCCCCCTCACTAAATTTAACACCAAGTAATTTCCCTTTTTCCACTCCATGATTTGTTTGTCCATAAATCCATTCACAAAGTGGGCCCGTTTCATTCAGCAGCAGGTGAACAATGTTTGAGCCTCTGGCTCGGCCACCCACCGCCGCTGGTACCTGCTGATTTGTTGAGTCGTCGCCATGGAGACGCAATAACACTGTTGGCTGACGGGGAGGCGGGGGCTGAGATTAGTTTTAGGAGGGAGAGAGAATGTGAAGCAGGAAAAACTGTAGGTGAAGAAGTGAGATAAAGTTACTGAGAATGTGTGTGTGTGTGTGTGTGTGTGTGTGTGTGTGTGTGTGTGTGGGGGGGGGGGGCATCTAAAGGTGACTCAGTGAAACAATATGGCTTTCATTTCATATCAGCCAGCCCCACCCTGTCTGGAATAGGAAGTTACATAGAGAGTACCTGCTCTCTGAGGGGCGAGGCTCTAGTTGACCTACTAACGGAGATTCCTTACCTTAGATGGCGAAAACCCAACCCGACCCGTCTGACAGCAGCTACACACTTAAACACCAGCAACGACAGCAGAGAAAAACTATTCCTGCTGAAAATGTAGCGGCGGGAAAAGACAGAACTTTTTTTTTTTTTTTTTATCACTTTATTGTGCTTCATCTCCTAGAACCACCCGGTCTGTCCAACAACAGATCCGAACACATGAGCCGTCCAAACTACACAACATGAACCTTCTACGGATTTGAATCGTGTTAAAAGTGAACTTTCTTTTTACAGTGTAATTAGAGAAAATTTGTAGCTGCAGTCAATAAAAAGCCAATTTAGAAAAAAAAAAAAAAACTCCATCCACTGAAGAAAAAGAAGCATTCCTTCATCTCCCGAGGCGTGGCGGCGCCGCAGACAGGTAAGAACCGCTGCAGGAGAAACTGCTGACTCATTAACTTCACTTCAATGACATCACAGTTTTACAAAACACCACCTTCAGCCGCCTACCCATCAATTTACTGCTGAGCAGCAGGGAACAGCCGACGCCTCGGGCAAATCAACACGAGGTCAGCCAACGCAAAAAAAAAAGAAAAAACAGAAACGGTCCCACCTCTCCGATCCACATATTCATTAATTTTTTCTTTTCCCCCAGGAAAACCCGATAATTAAACGGTTCTGGCGGTAAAATATCAGCAGGAACCATCTGCTCAAAATAAAAACGCTACCTTTGAAAAACTTAGTCTTTCATGGTGATGAAGGGTTCTGGCCGACTTTCTCTGGTGTGTGGCATCACTTTGGTTTAAAGACATTTACTCGGTCAGAGGGGGAGTTGGCAGCCCGACCCGTGATGAGTCAGCACCCTCCAGAAGTCTGAACCGGGGTCCGAACAAAGGGTCGAGTTTTTCCAAAGGTCTGATCTGGTTCCACATTGTCATTTTACAAGTGCCCTCAAGAACTTCAGAAACCACTTCCTGTCGTCGTTTCCTATGTGCGACTCTGCCTTTGATAGATTGGCGTGTGGACGGCGTGAGATGGACCTCCTATCTCTCTCTCTCGGATCCACACAGGAAATAAAAGTTTAATAGTTTATATGCTGTTGTTGTTCCCTGTTGACTTCCTCGGCTCATTTTCTAACTTCTTGATTTTCCTTCTCGTCCTTGAAGGCAGCGGCTGCCTGCTCTACCTTCCTGTAGTTTATCGGAACTATTGAAACACCCGAGAAAATGCAAAATTACATCATACAGAGGGTGATCACATGACTGGCGGCATGTCGGTGAGATGCTATGAGGGGGAAAACGCTCAGACCCCTTTGATCAGTTTGTTTAAGGTGACAGTTTCTAGCCCCCCCATTTCCCTAAATACAAGTTAAATATACAAGTTTACATACAAGTACAAGTTTAAGTCTACACCGTCAGTGCGTGGACTTATTGTTTACTTGTAATGAGGCCCAAACTAAGGAAATATAGTTGGAGGGGGGGTTAACAGAGGACAGGAGGTACCTGCAGTTGTAAACAGGATGTGGACCTACTGTGTGTGCCTGCGTGTGTGTGCATAAGGTTTGACCCATGGCATTCACACACACACACACACACATTCCTCAATTATGAGATCATAACCCCTCCCACACCCCGGCAAACGCCCCCCCCCCTCAATTAATCAAACACACACACTTTTGTGGACAAGGTCTCATTTTCCAGGTGAAATGTGGCTTTTTGATAAATTAGCATCTGCCGCTAATGCTAACAACAGGGGTTAAGGTGACCTAGATGTGTGAGACCAGGGGTTTATTATACCAGGGATCATATGTGATATTCATTGAACTCAAGTTTTCATTCTCAACCAAACAAAAGTTTAAAAAGAAATGCTGCAGGATTAACAAGAACTTTGTTGTTAAATGATCAGGAAATGTACTTTTTACAAATTTCCCCACACCCTTAGAAAACTGACGTAAGAGGATGGACCTACTTCCTCACCCAAAGGTTTTCATATAAACTACATTGTTTCCAGACATAGGCTCTACTTGTGCGGTCTGCCCAGGTAAATTAAGCCCCGCCCAGGTAGATGCACACAGACTCCAGGACCAATGGGAACAGCCAAAGGCTACAGTTGAATTTAGCCCTTATATTCTGCCGTCCTGAACGTTAGCGTTCACTTTCAATCCATTTACCCACAGACTGATCGTTATTTATGAACGATTATTTTTCAATATGACAGTAAGATAATTGTTGAGTGTTAATCATCAAAAAAAAAAAAAAAAAATTTATTTTTATTTATTTATTTATTTTTTTTTTTTAAGAGTATTCACGTTGGAATAAGATATTTCGACTGTTTGCAAATGCTCGTATATTTTACCTTGTAAATAGACATTTGTGTTGACCCAAGTTAAAAGTTGTCAATGAATTTATAATGAATGGAGTCGGTGATAAACGTTTGTTTGAGGAGTTTATTGGTGAACCCGTCCGTCACACGCTGAGCCCCGCCCACCACCATCTCAATTAACTTCTCAAACAAAAAACTGGAACGTCTACTTTCCTTTTGTTTTTGGCCTCTTGTTCACACGGCTGCTGCAAAATCTGGATGCGGGTGTAACTTTCTGAAAATGGCAACATTTTCCGTTTCCTTGTAAACTGGCAAAAACGCAACCTTCGATAAAAACGGTGACGTCATAGCCTCAAAGGCTGATTTTAGCCTAATAGCCACAGCCACGCCCACAGAGAACGATAGAGCCAATCTCAGACTGTCCTGTTGTGTAACAACAATAAACACCTTTGTTAAAATAAAAGATAGTGTTTTCAGGTACTTGTGTTTTCAGCTAAGAGGTTCAGTTCTGACTGGGGTCCAGTAGGACGGCCTGTTTCATAATCATTCGGTTGGACCGACCCTCTAAGGTCTACAGGGGGCATCTGAGAAGTTCTGAAATGATGGATCACTTCAAATCTGCTCGCAATCTTGAGCCCACGCCAGGGAGGCACCGACTGATGACATCACCACACCACCGTACTGATGACATCACCACACCACCCGTGTCTGTAACATCGGAGCTGCTTAACGAGAGTCACATGAGTCACGCAGCAGAAGTCAGAGGCCGGGGAGAGAAAACCCCAGATTACAGGCAGAGAGAACCGAGCAGGAGGCTTTAAATGTCCCTGGTTGGGTTAATGAGGGGGGAGCGAGATACAGCGTGTCATTCTGACTCGCTGACTCTCTAATCTGGTTGTTGGTTTGACTCCCACAGCTGCAGAGAGGGAAGGAGAGGGAGATCAGAGGGGGAGGAAAAACTCTCAGCCTCCTTCAAATGGAATCAAAAGAAATGAGGAAAAACGAAGAAAGGAATGACAGTGAAAAAAAAGTAAAGAAAAGAAAAAGAAGGTAGGCAGGTTTGTGTACCGGAAACTTGAGGCCGCCGTTAAAACTCTGGTGGACGAGGTCGAGCGGAGAAGAGATTCCTGAGGACGCGGGAGTTCATAGATGTGGTCGAGGCCCGGCGCTGTCCTGGCTTGAATGTGCAGTTTGAAACTCTTCAGTAAATTTTAAATCTGTTGAGATTCTTTTACTGTATTTTTTTTTAACGGAGGAGTAAAAGGTTACGACTGAGCCAGGCGTAAAAGAAACGTGAGGAGGAAGATTTTTTTTTTTTCCCATTACATGTCGAGAATAAAGTGGAAATGAGAGGCATCGACATGTAAAATAAAAAAATAAAACAATCTTTCGCTGTTTTAGTTCAAATCCCTACTCGGCATGCCGACTCCCTACTCGGCATGCCGACTCCATACTCGGCATGCCGACTCCATACTCGGCATGCCGACTCCATACTCGGCATGCCGACTCCATACTCGGCATGCCGACTCCATACTCGGCATGCCGACTCCATAGTCCGCCTGTAATTTAAAAAAAACAAATATTCCTCCTCTTTTGTTTCTTATTTCTGGCCCTACTTCTCCTTCGTAGTATTTCAGACAAACTTCAGTCCACACAAAAAAAAACAAAAAAAACACCAGCACCTCCTCTAGATGGACAGGTAGGTCCATTTTGTTTGTAACTGGCATACATGTAAACGATGAACGATGTAGCCGACCACGTTCATTCCATCAGACACTCCTCAACCAGTGAGGACGCAGCGTTCAAACCCATGATGAAGAGGAGCACAAACTGAAAGTGGCTCTGAGAAATGATTTTACCATCATTGCCCTAAATATTGCACATTACTATGGGATGGTTTGTGTGAGTTAAAGGTCAGCTGGTGCCGTCTGTCCCAGAGAACATGACCTTCAAATGTTCATCAGACATCAACAAGGGAGGGAAGTTAAATATATAGAAACTACATGTTGACAAAAGCTAAGAGACGTTCCAAAAGAATGAAAATGTAATGCTGCGGCTAACACACTGCAGCATTTAGCCTGACCTCACTCTGCTGGAGCCCCGGTTATGATGTCATCAGTGCAGCTATGTGGGGAGGAAGGTTTGGAGAGAGAAGAGGAAGTGATGAAGGGAACATAGAGACAAAGAGAAAACAAAGAAGAATAAAAGCGGAACATAAAATGTGTCGGAGGACTGAGGGTTACACTAAAAAGAAAAAGAGAGATCAACTCGGTGGAGCCTGAACGCACCATCGTGTAATAAAATGTTATTATTCCATGTTAAAATAGGCCGGATCAGTGACCTTTAACCTTTGTTATCAATAAAACTAATAACCAGGTCCGACGGGACAAGTAGGAAAAATTAAAGATTAACTTCCTGAAGTAAACCGGCGCTGGAGGAGGTTGAGGATTATTACCGTAATAAAAGTGTAGGGGGAGTTTATGGCCGTCGCTCCCACAGGTGGAGGAAACAGGTAGTGGGCGGAGCAACACAGCGTGTGACGGACAGGTTCACTACTAAACTAGTTTCTCACTAACTCACCATTGGCAGAGAAATAATCACTCTAAATATCTTATTTCAACATGAATGAATATTTATACATCGAGATACGTTTATATTTGTGAATGCATGAACATTCAAAAATAAATCTCTTACACTTACGCCACCATAAATAACTCTGGGACAATAAATAACTCTGGGAATACAAGCATGTGGATTAACAGTCTTTTATCTCGTTTGTACAGATAATAAGTTCTATCCACAATATTTATTGTTCTCATGGATTTTTATTGGTTCCGTAGTTCAGTATAGCATGCATGTTAGCATTAAGCTAACGACCAAACGCTAATCTTTTTCTCTATCAATCAATCTCTATCCCTATATATCTATATCAAGATATAATATTTATACAACTAAAGTATGTATACATCTATAGTTTGGGATTATACACGATCTACAAGATAATTTTACCCACAATGCCGACTTGAGTAGAAAGAGACATTTTCTACTATTTTTGTTTATCGTTTGATTATGATCAATGCTAATTCTGTTCTATTATATGTTAGCATTAAGCTAACTGACCGAGCGCGCTCATTATTTTTCTATATCTCTATCTAAAAAAGGTGGAGTCAGGAATAATAAAACGTGGCCTTTTTTTCCCCTGAAACTTCTGTCTATTATAAATGAACTGCAGGGTGAAACCGGCGGGGTCATGTGACAGGAAGAAGCAGTTAGAAGAAAAACCAACGGATGTTTTTCACCGTAACGGTGGAATGAAAACTGATTTTATGTGGTTTGAGGGATGAAGACGTGACGGAGAAACGGATCTGCTGAGGTTCACCCTCAGACGTCTGACGGATTAATGATCCATTCCTGAATCTGTGATAGAAACACGTTCAGTCAGAGAAAATGTTCAGCGCTAGTTCGACACCGCCGCTGTGAAGACACACGAGAACAGAGAGATCAGAGAGAGAGAGAGAGAGAGAAGGAAAGAGGAAGAAGAGATGGAGAGCCAGGCTGCAGGAGATTCACCGCAGTCATCATCACTCCAGTCTACTACGTGTGTGTGTGTTTGTATTCCGTGTGTTTGGTGTTTGTATTCCGTGTGTGTGTGTGTGCGTGTTCCGTGTGTGTGTGTGTGCGTGTTCCGTGTGTGTGTGTGTGCGTGTTCCGTGTGTGTGTGTGTGCGTGTTCCGTGTGTGTGTGTGTGTGCGTGTTCCGTGTGTGTGTGTTTAGGACATAAGTGTTTTTCTTTGTTGGAGTCAAGTCCCTCATAATTATCTGTAAGTGAACATTTATTTAAAAGTAGCTCTCTGTGACTTCGTCTTCATCAGACAGCAGAGGTGTGTGATGTCACTCCTCACATTAAAACCTGCGCCGTGGCGCCCGTCACAACAACACGGGACGCCCCGGAGACACTCGCAAACCAAGATGTCTCTTATGTTGGACAGGTTTAGGGTCCACGATGACATCAGACACGTCTGAGCCGACAGACTCATTCTTTATCGACTCGCCATCGCAGGATTCTGAAAAACCCGACAAAGATGGCGGCGCAGATAGTTCAGCCGTAACCGGTTTATTACAACGGAGGGCAAATCTCAGCGGCGAGTCTTCTTTCTCTCACTTATCTCCATAAACAAGAAGAAATAAATCTTGCCAGAGAGACAGCACTGGGTTTTGAGGTCACCCGGTTCTTTGGACCGCAACTGTTGGGGAGTCCCGGTCCAGAGGCAGGGTACTGGTGCCAAATCTGTGGCGGCAATCCATATAAAAGAAGAAAAGACTTCTTCTTTAGTGTGTTGTTGGTTGTTTTTCTGTTAAGTCTAATTATGAATCTGCATCTGAGGAAGAATCCCCGTCACACAGAACCCCTCAGAACCAAGCAGACCCGGTCCGTACCCTTCAGCCTCCTTCTGATCCTAAACCCTAACCAGCGTATAAAGAAATTTGTTACGCATATTTAAGACGTACATAAAAGATCCGTTACCAGACCGCAGAAGAAGGATTGGGTTCAGTCTGAGGAGACGGACCCCAACCCCTCACACAGAACCCCAACCCCTCACACAGAACCCCAACCCCTCACACAGAACCCCAACCCCTCACACAGAACCCCACGGTCCACCTTCAGAGGGGCCGCTCCTCTGGCTCTGGTCGTGTCTGGACATATTTGCGGTGCAGGAAATGAACAGTGATTACAGACCTAAACTGGCTGCTGAGAGGGAGAGGGGTTGGACAGAACCACCCCCCGCCACCACCACGGAGTGAATAAATCACATGTGAGGCGTGTGGTCGTCGGTTCGATGATGAATAAACATGGAGGGCTGGAATAAATCCCCTCACACTGGATCTGACCCACATTTCTGCCTTTGAGCTTCTGTTGAAATGCAAACAAAGACTTGCAATCAACAGTGTGTGTGTGTGTGTGTGTGTGTGTGTGTGTAAGCCCTCCCTGCCACTCTCATGTTACCTTTCCTGCAGCAGCACAGAGTCTCCATGCGTCTCTCTGTCTGTGTGTGTGTCTCTCTGTGTGTCTCTGTGTGTCCGTCTCTCTGTCTGTGTGTCCGTCTCTCTGTCTGTGTCCGTCTCTCTGTCTGTGTCCGTCTCTCTGTCTGTGTCCGTCTCTCTGTCTGTGTCCATGAACATGGGGGGACATGTTGGACCCGTTTCCTCTTTTAGCAGAAACATTTCTATCTGGTATTCCATCCATCCATTTTTCGGGTCGGGGTGGCAGCTGGCTAAGAAGGGACTCCAGACGTTCCTCTCCCCAACAACACTCTCCAGCTTCTGCCCAAGCCAGATGAGACTTTTCGTCCCTCCAGAGAGTTCTGGAGGGATCTGTTGGGTCTGTGTGGTCTGCCCCTCCCACTTGGACGTGCCTGAACAACCTCCAGAGGGAGGCGTCCTGGAGGATCCTGATCAGATGAAGACCAGAACTCATCACATGATCTCTAAGGCCAAGTCCCAGGCAAACGATGAAAGTGTCCATCAGGACCGGAGAGTCAAAGAGGATGTTTGAAACTGCTGAAAATATGAAATATGAACTTAACTGCAACCAAAACATTGTTTACAATTCAGACCAAACAAAAGGACAGAGAAAAAAGACAAACTAGAGTTGAATTGCAGAGTTGCATCCTGGGATTTTGTAGCATGTGTGGCGTTTGTGCTTGTGCAGACCATCGGCCATGTTTTTATAGAAATTAAATACGGCCTTATTTCTATAGAAGCGGCTGGATTTGGCCCGCGGGCCGTAGTTTGAGCTGACCCAGAACATCGGCCCAACGGCGATGACTCCCTGATGGTTTCAGACCGTCGACACTAAAAATCAGTTCCTAGCAGTTTGAGCCCGAAACCTGAAGGCATCTCTGCTCTATCCCCCAAAAATGTGTTTCCCGGTCCAACACCACAAGTCGCTGCCGCTCCGTGTTTCCAAAACCAACTTCCACGCTGGAGAGTCAAAAAATAAATAAGAAAATGAACGATTGCAAAGGCTACCCAGGCCCGTTTATCAAGTCGCAATCATTTCTGTTTGCTGCCGACGCTCGCCACGATCTGGTAGCAATTACCGTGGCGGTTACATCTCGACAGAAGCAGCAACCCGGGAGAAGGAGCCGCGAGACGTAAGGAGCTGCCGGCTGAGGTGAAGAAACCAAAAAAACAGATTAGGAGAAGAAGCGTGAGTCCGACAGCGGCGCTGGGGTTTTTATTCTCCTGGAGGAATGAAACCAGAAGAGTCGCCGGGCAAACAGGTTCCTGCATGAGTGGAGGAGCGCCGAGGTTCAGTACGGGCGAGAACACGGCCAACACAAACACGGCTGTCGGCGATGACTTATAAACACACATCATTCCTCCAGATCCTACAGGAGCGGAAAATTATTGGCTGGATTCTTAATGCAACATTACGTTCTGGGTTCACGCCGCCGAGAAGCTCCTTGACCACCAGATGAACCGGACTTTGGTTCCCCAGAGATCAGCTGGTAATAAGCTTGAGCTCCTTCTCGCGCACGTTAAAATACGACGTTTGGTTTTTGTTTCCACAGACTCTGCTGCTCTTTGGAGTTTTCTACCGTTTAGCTGTCGGACGACGTAACCAGCCCATAAATACGGTGAGTCAAGCTAGACTCAACAACTCTGAGGGATAAACACTAAACCCATTAGACACACACTGGAAGCATCAAGGATGTGGCACAATTACACAGAATGACATCATGCGTCACTAAAAGATGTCCCACGTAGATCAAATAGCTGTTATTATTAAATAATAAACTCAAACAGTCACATTCCCTCGGAACGCCAGGAAACAGGAAACACAATCAGGATTCATCGGGGTTTTCTCAAGAACTCCAGCCAAGCTGCTGGGCATAAACACATGGGCCCAAAGGCACCCTGGCAGCACCAGACCACGAAATCTGAACCTTATTCACACCAGCAACCATCTAAACCCGTCTAAAGGTCCTTCTCCGCTGACATGGAGGTCAGTGCTGAAATCCTGGGCTGCCCAGACTCGCTTCTACAAGAAAGTTTCATTTGTTTTAGGCGCAACATGATGATGATGATGATGATGATGCTGATTAACTTAGCCCAGCGACTGACCTTCGGCGTACGTGATAATCAAGCAGGGAAAGAACGCGTCCGATATGACGAATTTAAAAAATCTGATCGGTTTAAATGTGAAAAATCAATAAAACGACTTCCTCCTCTGAAGGCCTCAGAGAAGATAATCTACCCGGCGACAGCAGTGGAGGAAATCTGATTGGCTAGATCAGAGCTGTCATTTCTAATGAGCTGGGAGAGAGACTGGAGGGAACAAGTATTAAAATACATGTCATCTCAATGAAAGGATGAAAATAAGAGGTTCTGATTCTGTCACAACTGGGCCAGCAGAGAGGGCTTACCGGTCCTGATGGACAAATTCGTTTGACACACATTCAGAGAGTTTTGATGAAATAAGAGTTTTGGTAAGACGTCCGTCCGGCGAAGCACAATGAGTCTGAACTCAACCCAACGGGACCGTTTCAAACAGAACCCCTCACGTGGCTGCAAAGTTTTATTGGCGAAGGTAATAAACATTCCTGACGAGTCTGGTCCTATGTCGGCCCGACGAGCTGCTCTTCTCCAGCGCCGCGTGGGGGCGTGGCCAAGGGCTTTGGTTAGATCAGCCACAGGAGGGAGGTAGTGATCAGAAGGGTTGAGACTTAAAACCGGTAAACCAAATTAGTAAAAAAAAGTCTCATCAGAACCCGGTTCTGCTGTTGAGACCAGGCGGTGTTTTGGCGTTGAACTGATTCATCTCGCCTGAGCAAGAGTTGGTCCTACCGGTCCTCCTACCGGTGTCAGAGGAACCCGCTGAGGCAGCAGAACCTCAGCATCCTGCCGTCACCTCCAGCTCTGGCGTCTCTCACAGGAAGTGAACGCGGCGCCGGGTCAATGAAGGTGCGTGACGCAGCCTTTTTAAAGTCAACCCCCACCCTGAACGGTTCTGTTCGGACGGGTTTCCATGACAACGGGAGGAATGTGCTTCATTCTGTGCTGACCTTGGGATTCCTTCATGTCTGAGTTGTCAACCTGTCTGTGCTTGTTAGTGTGTGAGTGTGTGTGTGTGTGTGTGTGTGGTGTGCACAAGACCACGCACATGAGTGGGCGTGGTCATGAGTCATGATGTCATCATGTACGGCGGTGGATTCCTCCCATATTAACAGTTTCATAATTTTTAATAATACATTTTTATGATTGTTTGATTTAAACGGATCTTTGTGACCTCCACCAGGGTCAGAGGTCACGCATTCTGTCGTTACTTGGGGCCGTTTCAGGAGAACCGAACTATCAGAGTTCAACCGGCAGGCTGCTGTTGACAAGTCGCCACGGCAGCAGAGCGGCGAGGGAAAGCGAGGGCGTGTTTGCGTTTGCTCGCCAGGGCGGCAGCAATCTGTCAGTCAGCTGGTTAATAAATCACAGAGAGGCATGCTGGGAGAGCCGCGCCGATCCATCTGGTCTAGATGTGAGCCAACAGTTCTGACCCGGACCAAAGCGTCATCTTCTCTGTGAAACCGTGGGGTCAGATCGGGTCGTGGTCCTGATCGCAGACGTCTGTTTGGAAGGGAAAGGCGCGAGAGAGAGAGAGGTCATGACCTTTAAAAACTAATGTGGGTCAAGCTCTTTCAAACGACTCGCATTCAGGTTTTCCACAAGCTGAGCTCAGGCCCGTGTGCGACAGTAGAACCCAAACATGGATCCTCTCGGAAGTGGAGATCCAGTGGATGGCGGGCCGCCGACAGACTGTTTTCTTTATGCTGTGCAAACACACCTTCAGCAGGGGGGGTCAGAGGTCATCATGTGCCGAGCAGCAGGGAAAGAGACGGTTCTACCGGGGAGGAGACGGCCGGACTCATGGAGTCACGTTAAAATGGACCCGATTGTTTTCCAGGATAAAGTTCTGACTGGAGTCACTTTGAACACACTTCACTTCTCGTCTGAGGTCACGGGGGGGGTCATCTGTCACTTCTGTGAGCGAGAGCACGCAGAATCCTGCCGGGCCGGTTCCAACCCGCTTCACCCTGGGTGTTCTCAGCAGCAGCAGCTAGCTAGAAGCTGCTAGCTACATGCCAACAGGACAGAAACGGGCTTTCTTGATCATTTTGACAAAAAGCAAAAAGGCGCCGACGTATCCGAGCAGGAACCGGGTCTTGGGTTGTTGCATAACAACATCTGCTGCTTTGCGGTCATCGGTTCTGATCTCCCTCCTGAAGATGGTTCTGGTTTGTTCACCAATAGTTGGTTGTGGTATCGCCTTTAAGGGCAACAGTTCTTGGCAAGATCCGCTTATTTCAAACCCAAACCCCCACCACCACCACGAAGGATCAGTGGGTTCTGGACGCGGACGACGAGGCCCAAGGCGCCCCGCTCTATCATATTTCAGTACCACTAACTTTACTTTGGCGCGTGACGGTCGGTTTGTTGTTGCTGCTGGGTCAGCAGGATTACGCAAAAACTACTGGACCACTTTAGACTCAGTTTGGTCAGAACCAGAACTCCTCACATGATCCATAATGTGAAGAATCCAGGAGTCATCGTTCATTCTGACTTCAGACAGACGTAAAAATAAAACATCCTAATCATGCATGAAACTCTGAGGAGGGGCCCGCGGCTCAGACAGAACCAAACAGACGTTTGGGCTCAGGCCCGCTCCGGTCACGGTCCACAGAAGACTTTTATAAACCTCGGCGTTTGGGTCGTAAACTGCACACAGATAAAAACGTTTCCTCGCATTCTGCAGCGGCTTCATCATCGGCTTCATCATCGGCCGTATTTAAAACTGGGATCTGTGGTTCAGAACCGATGCTGTGGCTGAAAGCTTCTGATCGGCCCGCTCTCTTCCTCGATGTCTTTCCCAGGAGAAGCTCACGCTTAGTCACCACCACAGGCGTGGCCACGCACATGAGTGGGCGTGGTCTTGTGCTCACAGCGTCATGATGTCATCATGACCGGCGGTCACACAGAGAGTGGATTCCATTGGATCCAAGTGACCGGGGGGGGAGGGGTTTGGGGTCCCGCCTTCGGACCCCAAACTGATCGGTGCTGTCCGCGTCAAAAGATGGAGGAACTGGTCTAAAAGTTGAACGCCAACCAGAGTCTAAAAGTCGTTGGCGCTAAAGGCTAATAATTCTCCAGTATTGGGAGACGCGCTAGCGGATGATGTCATCAACGAGCGCCAGTCAGTGGTGGAAACTGGAGAACAGCGTGAAAACAACTGATTTGATGTGCAACTTTTAGGTGGTTCAGTGTTCCTAAACACGTGGATTGATTAAGGATTATTCAACAACGATGGCAGTGATAAGAGATGATCATCAGACGACGACGTCATCACGGAACATTTCTCAGAATTACTTTTCTTTTGGGTTTTACCGCTGCAGGAGACGAGCTGATGACACCTGTGGCGGCGTTTGAGCTGGTAGGGCGGTCGTTCACCTGTCTGAAGGTCATAGGTTCGATCCCCGGCAACTCTGTTCTACATGCCGAGGTGTCCTTGAGCAAGATACTGGACCACAAGTTGCTGCCAATGGCTGCTCCATTGGTGCGTCACTGATGGCGTGCGTGGTTACTGCGGCCTCCTGTGTGAACGCTTGTGTGAACGTATGAGTGAAGGGGTGAATATTTGTATGAATGCGGTTGAGCAGACTAGAAAAAGTTCTATAAGTACAGCACAAATACCTTTAACCACATATACTACAAATCCCACAATGCAATGCTTTGTCTTTTTTTTCTCTTCCATACCCTTGTTTTGCTCCGATTTCTGTTATAGTGATTTTGATGCAGTTAAAGTTCATATTACTAATAATCCCTCATAACACCTCTGATCAAAACTAGTTTTCTGACCCGGTTTGGACTCAGATTTTATTTTTGGCCCCCTCTGCGATAGAGTTGGACATGCCTTCATAAATCATCTGATATTTCAGCATCGTTGACCCGACCGGGATGATCTACGGCGTTTGAAGTTACCCACAGCATTCAGAACATTTTCAACCCGCACCGCTTTCGAAATCTTTGTGGAGGAGCTCTGACCCCACCACCTCCACCCACCTCATTAAACAAAGAGTAGAGAACGCCGCAATCATTCCTCCACCATGACGCCACACACACCTGTCTGCACAAGTGGAACCAACGCCCTGTTTATGACACACACCCACACACACACACACACACACACACGTTGCTGCCTTGCTCAATGGTTCAGAGAGGCGCTCAAACATGTTGGAGCAGAAATGCGTTGAGATCTGCGATGGAGGAGAACGTGAACGCGTTCCTCTCAGGAGCCGCCTGAAGGTTTGGTTTTGAGGAAGACGATCCGCGGGCGCAGCTGAAGAACAACGTTGCCATGGTAACCCACACACAGTTTACAAACACCATCGCCTTCCCGTGCTCCTCATCGGTTGGTCTGATGTTCTGGTGAGGTCTCCAGAACCATGTGGTCCACAGCAGTCAGACTGACCTTCTCACTAAACACAGTCATCATCGGGTCACCGATGAAGAGCCTTCAGAAGCTTGAGTTCTGTCAGTCAAGCTGGGTCAGACTAACTACTGGACTGATCTCAGTCTACTTCCTGGAGGACTGCGGTGCAGGATAATCCCTGGAGTTAAGACTGGACTATTCAACGTACAAAGATCGCGATCTCGATCCAGAAAGATTCTCCAGCATAAAAAGGTTTTTACAACGACGGGTCAAGAGATCAGAACGAGATACGGATGGAAAGAGATCGGAAGAGAAAAAGGTTTAGATGAGATAAGGATGAGGGGAAGGATGACATATTGATTAGATAAGATTGAGACGAGATAAGGGTGAGATATGGGTGAGGTGAGGTAATAAACACTTATATGAAAGGTGAAGAACATGAAATCATTTATTCTACGCTTTCAAAATAATTTCAAATGTCAGAACTGTTAGTAAAAAAAAAAACCAAACTTTAAGATAAGCCCCTCCCCCTCCTTATGAGGAACTCAAGGGAAATCTCTTGGTGGATGAATCTGAAGAAACATCTCGTTTGTGAGGACCTCCACCCTCCCTCACAGAACCTCCACCCTCCCTCACAGAGAACCTCCACCCTCCCTCACAGAGAACCTCCACCCTTCCTCACAGAGAACCTCCACCCTTCCTCACAGAGAACCTCCACCCTTCCTCACAGAGGAGCTGGTTTCAGACACGTGACATCGTTATGAAACCAGGTAAATTCAGAAGCGCCTTAACAATAAAGAACCGGATGGACCTTCAGTCCTCCTGTGGTGAATCGAACAACTGAGCCACCTGGTTCTACACAGACCTGGACCAGAACCCAGGAGCTTCGGGGTTACGTGTGAAACCAGTTCCACCTTAAAGACCTACCTTCCTAACCGGAGTCCCGACTTCCGGCGCCACACACCGGGAGAACTTCTCAAGAACTTAACCGCGACCAGAACTCCGAGTCCTACCTACACCCCCGTCGTGGGGATTCTCTGCGCCTGACCAGCTCCTGGTTCAGGTCTCCGGAAGAAGCAGGGACTCACCTATGGACACCAGCTTGATGTTCTCCTTCTCCAGGAAATTCAGAGCCATCGTCACGTTCTCCAGCTTCATCTGCCTGAAGTTGGGCCGCTGGTGGCACCCCTTCGACATGCACTTGTGGCTGAGGACCTCCAGCAGGGTGATGAGCTTCCGGCCGTCGCTCAGGTCCAGCTGCAGGTCCTCGATACTCTTGTTGACGCACTTGAGGTGCTCGTTGGTCCAGCGGGTGAAGGTGTTCTTCTGGATCTTCTTCCAGGGGGCGTCCTCCGCCAGGTCCTTCTCCGTGGCCGGCATCTTTCACCTCTGCTTTGGACTGAGACGCGCTGAAGTTCTCAGTGTGCCCTCTTCGGAGGACTGAAGGTGAAATAAGTTTTCTTCAACCACGCCAGGGATTATAACTGGTGGTGCGTTCAGGAGCCGCAGGAAAGCTCGGGATTTTTCAGACACGCCGCTTTACCGCCTCCCTCTGGCCTCACAGGTCCTCTACTCCAACTTTTCACCACGATCTTCACTTTTGACGATCGTTTGAGGCGAAAATCCGCTGATCTGAATAAAAGAGCCTTTTAAAACTTAAATAAAACAGGATCTTTTTTTATTTTCAGTAACAAAAGCAACGCGTACAAAAATAACAAAAGAGTGAATAAGATGAAAAAACATGAAGACAATATAAAAAGTAGACAATACAGTAATAATAATAATAAATAATCACAATAATAATGATGACAAAAACAACAATAATAATAATAACAATGATGATGATAAAAATAATAATAATAATTATGATAATAATAGTTAAAAGGAACATTTCAAAATGTCTGGGGGCGATTAGAAACAGCCTTTTAAAACTTAAAAAAAACAGTATCTTTTTTATTTTTCAGTAACAAAAGCAACGCGTACAAAAATAAAAGAGTGAATAAGATGGAAAAACATGAAGACAATAAAATAATAAATAATAATAATAATTATTATTATGATAATAATAGTTAAAAGGAACATTTCAAAATGTCGTACAAATTGAATATAGTGTTTATTTTCTTTCTTAAACGCAATAAATTCTAGGTTTAACAAACTAGCTTAAATGTATATTTGTGTATATAGAGTTCTGCAAACAGAATCTCTTGATGAACTTTATAAAGACAAACACTGAGACGTCAGGCGGATAAACGAAACGTACATTTAATGTTTGCCGTCATCAATAAATACATGTTTACATTGTTTATTTGTGATTTAGCCACATAAACAATATATAAAAAATAAAAAAAATATTTGAATATTGACGGCATAAGAACAATAATAATAAAAAAAGAAGAAGAAGAAAGAACAGAAGATTCTGATATTCAACAGTTGTTGTCATTATTTACATCATTTATTTACTCTTTCAAAGACTCCTGACATAATTTGTATTTATGTAAGCAGTTATTTATTTCCCTGACTCATTGGATTCAGCCTTTATTTTGAGGTCCGTTAGGTGACATCATCAACGTCCTCCAGGCTCTGGGCAAAAAGTTCCCGTGTTAATAAACGTGAAAATGTTTGTTTTGTTTATACTCTGTTATGGAAACATAGTTTGATTTTATCGGACTTTAACTCCCACTGGTTCTGATTATAAACCGGTTCAGCCACATTTTTCATCGAGAAATGCTGTTTCCACTAAACCCGCTTCTGGAACACCTCTCTGGTCCAAAAAGAGAGTCCTCCTGGTTCTGACCCACAGAAACTGTGTAGAAGAACAAGAACTTTGTGGTATTTCTATATTACTCACACATAGTACCAGATTACTCACACATAGTAACATATTACCCACACACAGTAACAGATTACTCACACACAGTAACGATTACTCTTACATAGTAACATATTACTCACACAGTAACAGATTACTCTTACATAGTAACATATTACTCACACACAGTAACAGATTACTCTTACATAGTAACATATTACTCACACATAGTAACAGATTACTCACACACAGTAACAGATTACTCTTACATAGTAACATATTACTCACACACAGTAACAGATTACTCTTACATAGTAACATATTACTCACACATAGTAACTGATTACTCACACATGGTAATGGATTACTCACACAGTAACAGATTACTCACACATAGTAACAAATTACTCACAAGTAGTAACAGATTACTCACACATGGTAACAGATTACTCACACATAGTAACAGATTACTCACATAGTAACAGATTACTAAACTTGGCCTCACACTCATCATTATTATCATCATCGTCATTTTATCGTGTTTGCAGCTATAACTATGTATAAATTGGTGATTTAAAACCCAAAAACCTCAACCACACTGACAGTAATGGGTCGGTTCAGACAACGATCTCAACGATATTTCTTTATTTGGGACTGGATATGAAACATAAACATACTTCTGACCTTGATTTTTTTAAATCTGCATAAATTAAAAAAGTTCAAAGAACATTATAAAACTATTCTTGTCTGTTTGGACTCTCCTTCAGCCCGGTTCATGGTCATCCTTGAAACTAGAGTCAGAGCAGCTGGATGTGTTTAGGTTTGAATACCTTTCACCTCTCGTCCAAGAGGCTTCCTCATGTCAGGGGTTAGGGTCCGTTCCTGACAGGGTGGGGGGTCAAGTGTTTGACCTCCACCCAGAGAATCGTTGCATTACAAGAACACTGTTGACCACGCATCACTTCTGTGCCGGCCCACCCCTATCCTATGCAGACTACGAGAGAGACAGAGAGAGAAACAGAGAGAGAGATAGAGATAGATAGATAGAGAGACAGGGAGAGAGAGACCTACAGGTATGTTCAAATTAAAGTCTGAAGGTGAAATTATTTGCATAAATCCCAGGAGGTTCTTCACAGCCCTAGACTGAGAGAGGAGGAGAGTTTCTGCCTCAACTTGTTCTGGACATTCATTCATTCATTTCCTGTGATCGTTCATGCTGACAGTCAGTGAAGTTGATTTTCCGTCTTTAATGTCATTCTTTGATGTCTGTTATCATGTTTTTCTTCTCTCTGCTTTCATGTCTGATGAAGCAGCTGGAGGTCAAATATCCGTTTATATTCAGAGGTTGAAGAACACGTCAGATGTTTATTGTTGACAGAGACTTTAACAAAAACAATAACAATAATAATTCTGTCATTATGGATATTATCTTAGTGTTATATATATATGGTTGTAATGATTTATTAAATTAACTATAATTAGGCTAATAACACTTTTTGCCATAACTAATAATCATTCGAAGTGAAAACACAAACAGCTCGATTATATCTATGTATCTATATAGATATATATATATATATCTATAATATTTATAGATATATATCTATATTACAGGTTAAATATACTATTACTGTTATTTAATTGCCTTTTTTGACCATAATATATTCATTTGAGGTTGAACTTTAATTGATAAAAAGTATTTTCATGGACTGGCTGCTATTGTTTTTAATATAATGCTATTATTCATTAAATTCCGGGGGGGCACCCTAACTAAATTCTGCTTTAAGGCACCAATGCGGCTAGGAGCGGTTCTGCTGAGGTGCGTCGATGGGAGTCTTCAACATCATGTGACTCCAGTTGAGGATGAAGTCTGTCTGATGATGGTCGGACCCCCTCGGGCCCCACCCACTATTCTGGTTTACAGTGGGCCGCCCCAGTTTAACGGGCGGCTTCCTTCTCTCTCTTCTCTCAAACCGTTCGTCTTCTCTGCAGAGAGTGAACGTCGTCTTCAAATGAGAGTCCCTGGTCCTTCTGATGCGGACGGACTACTGGGTCCAGTCCTGTAGAAACAGGACTCTCTCGTGAGCAGGACCAGAAGGCATCCATGTTACGGTCAGTAAAGCCAAATGATGACATCATCGCTTTAGGACATGAAGGTCAGTCAATCCAGGAAACTACAAGAACTCTGGATTTTTCTTGAGGGTCAAAGACCCTCAGGCGCTGGGATGAAACCAGACCTCAGGACTGACCCAGGAGTTTATAGTTACAAAGAACCTGAGATTAGAACAGAGATGATGCCTTACAGAGGTCAGAGGTCAGACACACAGAAAAGAGTCTGAATGTTGCAGAGGAACCACGACTGAAGGAGACAGGCTAGATTAAAAAGTACTGGCAGAATCTGCATGCGTGCATCCCAACATGGAGGTCCGATGGTGACCACAGCCTTCTGAAGAAACAAGCATCCGCTGTGGTTGAAGGTCGGTGGGACCATCAGACCTACAGACACGGATGAGTTAACAGGATGGTTTTAGCCTGATAACATCCAGTCGGGTTTGTAGCATGAGTGCAAATGAAGACGAGGGAGGCCGGACTGGTGGGTCAGCTCGCTGAAACTTTAATCCAAACATTTCTCTGCATATTACATCATACATCATCTCCGTCCCGTAGCTTCTCCTCTCTCTCTACACAGTTTTAACAAAATAAGTCTAGAAGCACATCATCAGGTAACATTTTATTTCACGCCTCTCTCTGCGCTGTAGTGTTTCTCTTTACACATCAGGAATATTTGTTCGCTTTTATTTACCTATTTAAACACTGAGACGAGACAAGAGTACACCGACGATGACAGTCCAGAGTGTGAGCTCACACATGTACGTACTTGTTTTTGCTGCTCCGCGGGGACCCCAATGTGCTTTCAGGTCGAAGTCCCCAGAGAACACAAGAACAAGAACACGAACACACACACACACACAGGCTGAAGGGTTGAACGCTGTTTTTGCCGTCAGCTGTGAGGCAACCAGGTCAAAGGTCACGTGTTTCCTTTAATAAGGAGATCATCTAGGATGGATGGTAATAATCTGAAGGATTCTGAACACCTTGCTTTAGATTATAAACACAAAGTAGAATAAATCAGAAGAGCGTCCAGGTCAAAGGTGACATTTTAAGTTCTGGAACACGGTACAGCTTTTCTGCAGACGGACCAACGAACCCAGTCAGTGTGTGTGTGTGTGTGTGTGTGTGCAAACAATCACACTGTGGTGTTAGTTACATCAGAGGAACTTTGACCCCTGTTTTCTATGACCCGCCCCCTTGAAAAAAACAAAAACAAATCAGAAAATCTTTTTCATCTCAATGATTTGGCTTTAAGTTTGACCCCTGAACAGAACAGAACAGTAAATAGGGGGAAACACATGCCAGATATCCAACATGCACGGCCCGTCACATTAACCCTTTTCCAACAGACCCAGACCTGATCCAGGAGATCCTGACGCCGGATCTGCCTACCAACACACAGCTGACCTTGAGTCACTTCCTGTAGGGTGAGTCCTGTTCAGGTGAAGAGGACCGACCCATCCACGGGTCCCGTAGAATCCTGTTCTCCCATGTGCAGCAGATATTATGGTCTGTAAGGATCCTCTCTGTTGTAGATCTGAAGTGGACTCTGAACCCTCTGGTGTTCCTTTTTCAAGCCCGGATTCTGTCTGAGACCTAAACGGACCTGTTTTCATAAAGCTAACTGCTGGTCGACGTCTAAAGGTGTCAGCTGTGTCCGGCGCCGTCAGCTCTACGGCCCACCCGGTGGTTCTGATAGGTGTGGCCTCCGGTGCTGTCGGAGTCCCGCCCCATGAACTCCGTCTTCAGGAAACAGACGGGAGCCCAGAGCAGGTGAACACCTGGAAACCAAATATCAGCGGGTCTACGGTCACATCATCATCAGGGGGTGGAGTCAGGCAGCTGAGATAAGCTCCGCCTCCACTTCACCGACATCCCGCCGACGTCCGGATGTGGGTCACCTGGAGGACCTCGGTGCAGACGGGCCTCCGTGTCAGTTGAATGATGTGAGAAAAGCGAATTCACAAATACTGGCATAGAGAAGTGAACAGCCAAAACATTATAACCATGGCGGTACTCAGTAGTGAAGAAGTGTGTTGAAGGCGCGTCTTCCAGCAGGACTTCAAGGATGAAGGCGGATCGGGATCTCCTGACCGGACCGAGGCTGCTCGGCGCCCTCTCTCCTTACGTGGGCCGATGCTGTGAAGGTTCTGTGAGGAAGAGGAGGGCCTGCTGGAGAACCTTCCGTCGATGAGAAATGAGCCAAGAGAGACTGGAACCACAAAAGCCCCCACCAAAGCTGAGAGCGCGGCGAGCGTAAAGACCCTCGGGCCGCAGAAAAAAAAGAGACCAAACAAAACAAAAACAAGCCCACACTAAAACGAGATAACAAAATAAACCAAGAACATGTGAATCCTCTGTAAAAACCACAACCTGTATATTCCCTCTAGAGTTATGTACAATTAGACTTTATACAATAAAGCAGTGATGCTCTCTCTCTCTCTCTCTCTCTAGGTGGAGCTGGTCTTGGACAGGTTCGGGTAGAGGATGGCGGCCGTCACGGCGACCATCACTGCGATGACCGGCATCCAGGGGCTCCAGCCACTCTGTCCCAGAGACGAGAACGAAGACAGAGAGAAGAAGACAAGCCAGTTAGTCTGTTCTGATCTTCACTGAACGCAGGACAGGAGAGAAGAGGACGAGGAGCAGAGAGAAGGAGGAAGAGTGGCAGAGAGAAGAGGAAGAGGAGCAGAGAGAAGGAGGAAGAGTGGCAGAGAGAAGACGAAGAGGAGCAGAGAGAATGATGAAGAGGAATAGAGAGGATGAAGAAGAGGATGGCAGAAACCAAAGACAGACCTAAAGTCCCAGAGATTATAGTTCTGACTGAGTCACACGATGATGTAAATGTGAAAAACATAAAATACTGATTAAATACATATAATAATGTGAACAAAAAGTGACTAAAATGTAAAAACACGACAACATAGCAACATAAAACTGGTGACTGGTTCTAATGTTGTGGCTGATCGGTGCATGTTTACAGTAGGAGCCAAATTATCCAAAGAAGAAGTTCTGGTCATAAGACTGTGTTCTGGACAATAAAAACAACATCAATACAAATATAATCATTGGGACTTTAGGAGGAACTTTAAAAAAAGATGAAGTAAATCTGAAAAAGAGGTGAGTGGAGATTCCCCGAGGAGCAAACAGAACAGTTCTCCTCCACAGCAAACGGGCTTTGGTTCCTGATAAACACAACGAGCATCATGAAGGAGGACGGACATGGACGTGACGGACACAAAGACAGCGGTGGAGCCCTCAGCGGGTGGAGAACAGCATGTGAGGACGAATGGAAGCACAGAGCCTGCAGCAGGAGAGACTGAGAGGAGGGGAGGAGCAGAAAGAGGAGGAAGGAGCTGTGGAGAGACGGTTATGAAGGAAAGGAGGGAGGAGAGTTAGTGAGGGAAGGAAACATCTCCACCAGAGCGGTTCCGTCTGTGAAAGCAGGACGTTCCCTCTGCTGACATCCCATCATCAGCACCTGCTGTCTGGGACTAGGGGGTGTCAAAGTTCTGTCTGCTTCTCCACTTCAGTCAAACACCAGGTTCTGATCCGGTTCTGTCACGGACGGATGGGGGCGAGGGCGATGTGGGTTTTAGAGTTGTTCTGGTTTGGCTCCAGATGCAGACAGACCTTCAGGAGGTTGCTGCAGTGGTTGGTGGGTAATCACATGACCTGCTCTTAGACTGTTCTGAACACTGAAGGGAAGACTGAACCATCAAAGTCAAACAGCGGGTCAGAATCTGGACCTGTCT
Source organism: Lophius piscatorius (assembly GCA_009660295.1). Lineage (NCBI taxonomy): Eukaryota > Metazoa > Chordata > Actinopteri > Lophiiformes > Lophiidae > Lophius > Lophius piscatorius. Next base: position 53,154 of record VRLP01002501.1, read on the forward strand.
GCTCGCGAAGCTTAAAGCGACTGACAGGTCCAGATGAAAGGGGCACCAGGAGGACAGGTGGCAGGTAAAAAAACCCAAAAGGGTGGGGGTCAGTGGGGGTCTGGGGAGGCAGACCTCCAGGTGTTAGCCAGTACCCCGAATGCTGGTAGGAACCAGGATGAAGCCCTCAGACCCACTGTACATTGGTGCGGTGGACCCTGGGTTCCTCCTGGTCCAGGACGAGGCCCGGCTTCCTGTGGTCAGAGTGTGGCAGGTCCTGGATGATGAAGGTCTTGATGCCATTGACTGGTCTTCACGTTCTCCAGAACTGAATCCACCGGAGGACCTCTTGGATTAGGAGTTGCAGTGATGAATTCACACCAGTTGGATCAGAACCTGTGATATCAGTTCTTCACCTCAATTTAGATGTAGAGTCCAGACCTCAATGGATTCGAGGTTTTGGTTTCCGTTGGTTCTTACTTCATTTTGGTTCTTCATGAGTCACACGACGTACAGGATGGGATATTTTCTTCATCAAGATGAAGTCAGCGTTCCCTTCATCTTCTGGAGCGGTCTGATTTCAGAACACGCTCTCTTTTAAGATGGATCTCGTCTGCGGAGAAGATGAGGATGGCTCTTCATCTGCACCTCTGGTGTAGTGAGAAGCTCTCTGTGACAACCTCTGACACCAGCCCCAACATTAGCATTAGCATGGCCGGTCCTAATGTTGTGGCTGATCAGTGAGAGCTGTTCTGGGGGGTTCTGGTGGGTGTTAGCTGCAGGGTGACACAGACGGACTGACAGTCATGCAGTTAGATCCTCCAACACCAGGATACCTAAGCCCCTCCTACACAGCTGCTTTTTTAATGGCCGGCGTTCTGTGCTGTTGGACCGGACAGCGCCGTGACGTTCAGACAAAGTGTGTGTGCAGAGATTGAAGCCTTGTTTACGCCAGGACACGTTACTGAAGGTGGATAAACGTCTAACGTAGTAGTTAGCTAGTAGTAGCTGTTAGCTAGTAACAGCAATAATAGTTGCAATCAACAGCTAGTAGCAGTGATCTACTAGTAGCAATTAGTTACTAATAGAACTTAGCAGTAGCCGTTTTCTCGTAGTTGCGGTTAGCTAGTAGCAGCAGTAATAGTAGCAGCCAGCAGCTAGTAGCAGTTAGCTACCAGAAGCAATTTGTTTCTGAAAGCACTTAGCAGCTAGTAGTAGTAGTTAGCTAGTAACAGCAGTAATAGCAGCAATCGACATCTAGTAGTAGTTAGCTACCAATAGCAATTAGTTACTAGTGGCACTTTGCAGCGAGTAGTAGTAATTAGCTAGTTGTAGTAGCAGTTAGCTAGTAACAGCAGTAATAGTAGCAATAAACAGCTAGTAACAGTGATCTACCAGTAGCAATTAGTTACTGAGAGCACTTAGCAGTTAGTAGTAGTTAACTACCAGTAGCAGTTACTTACTAGTAGAACTTAGCAGTAGCAGTTTTTCATAGTTGCAGTTAGCTAGTAGCAGCAGTAATAGTGACAACTAGCAGCTAGTAGCAGTTAGCTACCAGTAGTAGTTAGTTACTAGTAACACCTAGCAGCTAGCAATAGTAGTTAGCTAGTAGCAGCAGTAGATAGTCAGGAGCTAGAAGCTAAGAGAAATAAAATCACCAAGAAAACGTCTTCCATGCTTGTCGTTACTCTTCAGTGTAAACATAATAATAATAATAATACATTTAATTTATAATGCACTTTACATTTGGATCAAATCTCAACATCACCAGATGTTTATATTTAAGTTTAATAACGATCCGTCTAGTTAATTCCTCAGATTAAGATTTAATTCTGCTCATTTTTAAATTTAGACGCTGGAACTGCAACTGGAAGAATGTTTGAAACCAAAACCGTTAGCTGTTGAATTCCATCATCAGAGATAAACCCGATGATTAGTACGATCCTCTAATCGGACAAAGACTATAAACTAGAAAATGTCGGAAACTCGATTCTTATCATGAATTTAATCAGTAATGGAAATCCTTCAAACTTAGAAATGTTTAATCTGCATCTTATTAAGAAATAAAAGAGTCCTCATGTTGACGAGGGGAGGACCAGATCGACCCCCATATTGCTGGGATGGTAAACAAGTGTTGTTGTTTATCGTTAACGTATAGTGTCGCTCCGGTCCCAGAGGCCACGCCTCCTTGCTCACAGAACGCCGGCACATTATTTGAAGTATTTCAGTTTTGGCGCCGCTGCTTTGTCCAGTGTGGATGAACGGGACACGTGGAGGTCGGCGTTTTTGTAAAGGCCATATCAGCGAGGTCTCTGAGTAGAGAGGGCTGAAGACGAACCAGCCGGATGAAGATGATGAAGAAGATGAAGATGGCGGTCTTTGAGGGAGGTGAAGGAGGTGAGACCAGAGCCCTGATGATGGAGATCCAGGATTCAACACTGAACGCCTGCTAGCCGTAACATTTACTCACTCTGAGATAGACCCTGATCAGCCATAACATTACAACCACCGACTGGTAGGTGAGGTCATTTTTCTGATCTGGGGATTTTTTGTGTCTCAGAATGAGGCAGTGATACTTGAAAACCTGGATGTACTTTCCCTCAAAAGTCTTTTTCGTTTCCGATCATTTCTTCAGCTCATTTTTGTGTCACTATTTCTGTTTTGAAAAACTTGACTGGACCGGTTTATACTGTGACCCAGTGGCAGCTAAAGAGTAAGGCACCGAGGACGGAGCCCCGGGGGACACCACGGGTCGAGGGGGGCACAGAGGGGCAGGTACTAATATTTTAATTAATATTTATATTTCATAATAAGGCTTCATATTTGAGTATTCATGGGCAAAAAAGACGTATAACAAGGGTAAAATAGTTTTCTTAAGACAACTTTTAGCAAAAAACATCCAGATAATCGAATAAAAAGTGACTATTTTCAAATTAGACACATTTTTTAATATTTAACACAATGTTTGAACCGATTTCTTTGTCATCTTATGGTAAATTTGGATGGTCTAAGATAATCAAATCATCAAATGGCACAAAAAAAACTGTTTCTTTCGGTGTTGACTTGGAAGTTTTAAGTAGAATACATCGTTATGTCAGCTGGAATAATTCTTGTTGCGTACGAGACGGCTAAAAAGACTGTTCCTATTGATTGACAGGAAATAGGGGCGGGCCTTTCCCATCGTCCCACATCAGGACGCTCCTTTCACCTCCGTCACCTCGCCCTTCCTCCAGACGCCCAGCAGGTGGAGAGCGGAGAGAAGACAGACACACGGAGAGATGAGGTCGTGATGATGTCATGGTGATGAGGTCATGTCGGTGTGTACCTTTTCTACCACCACTGGCCCACACACCAGTAGAGCAGAGCCAGGACAAGGCCAATGAATATGGCTTGGACAGGCTGCAATACGGATGGCTAGAGGGGAGGGAAGGAGGAGAGGGGTAAGAAGAGATCAGCCAGCAAAAAATCAACCAAAACCAACATGGAGGATGGAGCAGCTACAGCCAGGACGCAGAGGCGGGCCGGCGGAGAGAGAGGGGGGGAGGCGGTGGGGATCTAGAGCTTTCTGTCCAGGGAGCAGCTTCCTGTTGGCCCTCGGCTCCAGAACTTCCTGCACCAGAACACGAGAGCATTCCAGTCGGTCATTTCCAGAAGATTCTAGCGGACTGACGGGATCCTTTTGACATTATAATTGTTTCATAGTTTAAGCCATCATTTCTGTCGCTACGAATGGAGAGAGAGAGAGAAAATATGTCTGCCGTTGGAAAACAGGAACTACTAGAACGGGCCGGTTCTGTTTGGACCCAGTGGATCTTTCACTTCAATCCTACTTTTTCATTTTATACTTTCTACCTTCATACTTTACTTTAATACTTTTTAACCTTTGTATTACTACTTTTCACGTGTTACTATTATACGTTCTTTTTACTTTTATACTATTCATACTTTTATACTTTGTTACCGCTATAACACTTTACTTTTATACTATTCATACTTTTATACTTTGTTACCGCTATAACACTTTACTTTTATACTATTCATACTTTTATCTCAGCATCGATTAAAAATCATTTCCTCCAGACCTCTGAGGAGACTCAGAGTGTGAGGAAGGACGAATGCCCACACACGATACTGTCTGAGAAGATTTCCAGCTCCCATGATGCCTTGCTACGTTCCAGACCTGCTGTGTTTGATTGACTGTGTTCACCTCTGAGGGAACTGACTGATCTGAAAGAAATGATGGATTAAACTATGAAATGAAACCAACACTTGCCATAAACATTAAAGCATTCTGGCATTCTCATGTCACATGACCGAGGAAGAGGAGGCTGCTGCTGCCTCCCCGTCGCCTCCTGATGATGCCGCTTCCATAGAAACACATGAGGAGCTACTGGCAGGCGGGAGAGAGGATGATGTCATCTTCTACATTCCGGTATTAATGAGTTACTAGAATCTGCTGGAATCACAATCTGGTTAAATATTATTATTATTATTATTGAATATCTGAGATTGATTTTATTCATCAGGTCTGGATTGTTCTCACCACCGAGGTGACTACCAGCACCACCCCTTCACTCTCAGAGTGAGGGTCCGGACGGTGGAGTGGTCCAGAGTTAGTGAGGGGATCTGGAAGTTCTGGATGGATTAAGGTTAGTGTCCAAGAACGAGTCTGAAGTTTCTCTCCTGCTTTAAACTCCAAACAGAAAACAAGCAGATGTAGATTTCTGCTCAACCAACACAAAGATGAAGTAGCTGCTCGTAAAACAGAAGAGTGTGTGTGTGTGTGTGTGTGTGTGTGTGTGTGTGTGAGAGAGTGTAAGTGAGTGAGTGTGTGTGTGTGTGTGCGAGTTTGAGTGATTGTTTTCTGTGTTTGAGGGAGTTTGAGTGTGTGTGAGAGTGTGTGTGTGAATGAGTGAGTCTGTGTGTTTGAGTGAGTGAGTGAGTCTGTGAGTGAGTGAGTGTGTGTGTGTGTGTGTGTGTATGTGTGAGTGAGTGAGTGTGTGAATGAGTGAATGAGTCTGTGTGTTTGAATGAGTGAGTCTGTGTGTTTGAATGAGTGAGTGAGTGTGTGAATGAGTGAATGAGTGAGTGTGTGAATGAGTGAATGAGTCTGTGTTTGAATGAGTGAGTCTGTGTGTTTGAATGAGTGAGTCTGTGTGTTTGAATGAGTGAGTCTGTGTGTTTGAATGAGTGAGTCTGTGTGTTTGAATGAGTGAGTCTGTGTGTTTGAATGAGTGAGTGAGTCTGTGTGTTTGAATGAGTGAGTCTGTGTGTTTGAATGAGTGAGTGAGTGTGTGAATGAGTGAGTGAGTCTGTGTGTTTGAATGAGTGAATGAGTGAGTGAGTGAATGAGTCTTTGTGTGTGAATGAGTGAGTGTGTGAATGAGTGAGTGTGTGAATGAGTGAGTCTGTGTTTGAGTGAGTGTGTGAATGAGTGAGTCTGTGTGTTTGAGTGAGTGAGTCTGTGAGTGAGTGAGCGAGTCTGTGAGTGAGTGATTCTGAGTGAGTCTGTGAGTGAGTGAGTGAGTCTGTGAGTGAGTGTGTGAGAGTGTGTGTGTGTGTGTGTATGTGTGAGTGTGTGTGAGTGAGTGAGTGTGTGAATGAGTGAGTGAGTCTGTGTGTTTGAATGAGTGAGTGTGTGAATGAGTGAGTGAGTCTGTGTGTTTGAATGAGTGAGTGTGTGAATGAGTGAGTGAGTCTGTGTGTTTGAATGAGTGAGTGAGTGAGTGAGTGAGTGAGTGAGTGAGTGAGTGAGTGAGTGAACCCACAGAGGCGGTCTTGTCCTGCAGAATCTTCAGGTTGCTCCTGCACTGCTCCAGCTCTTGGTGGATGTTGACCTTCTCCTTCTCTGTCCTCTCATAACGCTGACGGAGGTCAAAGAGTTGCGACTGTGTGTCTTCATACTGAACACACACACACACCATCATCATCATCATCATCATCACACCACATCTATAAACAGTCAGCTCAGTGACGTCCACCAGGAAGAGAGTGTGTACCTCTCTCTGCAGTGTGTGTGTGTGGGCCCGGGCCTGGTCCAGCTGGGTCTTCAGCGTGCTTTCATCTTGTAGGTGTTGGTTCTCCAGAGAACCCAGTTTGTCCTGCAGAACCTCCTCCCTCTTCTCCAGAGACTCCAGACTGCTGCTGAGGACCTGGCTCTGCTCCCTTGTGCTGAACCCAAAACACACACCAACCATAACCCACAAGAACACTTACTGACCAGTGTGATGTCGGTGAGTAAAGGTGTGCTGGTGGCGCGTACCTGCTGAGCTCCATCTCCAGGCGCTGCAGTCTGTCGGTCAGGGCCGTTCGTTCAGCTCTCAGGCCGTCACAGTCCTGCTGCAAACTCAGGCACCGCTGCTGCAACGTCAGGCACTCGGCTGAGAGAGGCAGAGGGGAGGAGTTAGAATCCACGCCAGAAGGGTTTTCAGTTCTCTGCTTTGAATGACGGCTGACGCTCAGAGACTCCTGATCGTTTCTGTAACCATCAGGTCGTGAACATCGACGGATGAACGACTCCGTGGCGTCGCGTTTCTCTCCGCTCACCCTGCAGCTCGCCGGCCGTATTCTGCTGCTGTTGCTGTTGCCTGAAGGACTCCTGCAGTCGGCCGATCTCCTCCTCGTACTTGGCGGCCGTGCTCCTCCAGCGCTCCAGCTCCGACCTCACGCCGCCCAGGTCGGCCTGCAGGGCGGCGATCTCCCGCTCCCTCTCGGCTGTGGCCGCCTCCATGGCGTGACGCAGGACAAGAATCTGACGGTAAAAATTCATCGGTTCACAGGTGACTTAATATGGGCGGATGCGTTGCTCCCCCTGGTGGACCGGAGTAAAATTACGGCGCCAACAACTGGTGTATTCAGAGGAGAGGTGAGTATGGACATTTAGGTCATGCCACTAATGTTTACCTGGTAAACCTGTATAGTAGTTTATTTAAGTGACAGTAATACAAATGTAATAACACAGTTATAACAGATTAAAACACGTTTAGCGCAGTAAAATAGCTCATTAGGATAAAGATTCAACCCAATTGGCTACGGGTATGAGCCTTATTGGAACTTTATTTTACCTTTGCCGTAGAGAATTATGGGACTTGCTAAGTGCTAAAATTAGCTTTAGCTTGCCTAAGGGGAGCGCTGTGCTAACCGCTATGTTATCACTTACTAGGAGGGATACAGGTTAGTCTCTTATCACTCCTTAACTCCTTCTTCGTGTCATCTTCTTCCTTCTTACATCTTTATTTCTCCGTTCTTTCACGACAGCTACTATTGTCTTTCACTCGTAACAAGGTGGAGGAGGTGCCAACTGGAGTGTGGATACCCGGCCCAAGCCCGGCGGTTCTCGTCGGACACAAGTTTTTCTTTAAGTGAAAACCCGGTCGGGCCTGAATGGATCACTAGTCTCCCGGACTCGGTCCGGTTTGGACATAAAGATGCCACCGGGCCGCGCTCTAGTTCACAGTAGAGCTGTGGGAGTTAACCCTCTGGTGCCCGCACACATCCATCAGTGCTACACACTGACGACACATCGTCATTTCTCATGTTCATAACAACGTGAACACGATGAAAACTGAACCGTCGGATCGTGGAGAGAACCACGAGAATCGACCAGACCAGATTATAATGATCTCTACTGTTTCTAGTAAACGTCTTTCTCCGACGAGACCAAAGTCTTAGTAAAGCCTGTTAGAAATTCTGCTGTAAGAATGTCTGGCTACAGAACCAAATCCCAAAGTTAACAACGTTTCGCGGCGCCGCCGGCTTTCCGTTAAAAGAAAATCAATGTTCACATTCTCTCCTACGTTGTATCGGCTTTCATCACGAGTAAGAAGACACGAGGAGCAACGGGTCAGCAGGAGCCGCAGGGAGTCAGTGGGCGGGTTTCTTACCTCCTCCTGGGCGGAGTAGAGCTCCTCTCTGGTGGTGCAGATGGTGCTCTCCCTCTGCTCCCTCAGCGCCTCCATATCAGCCTGCAGCTTACCGAGCTGAGCTGCAGACAGACGAGGAGAGGAAGGTGAGGGGGGGGGGCCACGGTCATACAGACAGAGGAGTGTGTGTGTGTGTGTGTGTGTGTGTGTGTGTGTACTAACTCTGCAGGTACTGGATCTGTTTGGTGGACTCCTCAGTCTGCTGAGAGTTGGTCCTCCTCTCCTCCTCCAGCAGAGCTACACAGAGAGACAGACGTCACCCTCCTGACCTGAAACCCTCTCGTCCTTTACTCCAGTACACAGACTAATACTACGCTGTCAAAATACTCCACTACAAGTACAAGTACAAGTACAAGAGCATCAGCCTCCTCGAGTAAAAAATGTGACTCCTGACGGGAGTTTGGATCCAGTCCCAGCTGTGTTTGAGTCATAGAGCGGGTTATTGGACGCTCTGCTCACCTTGTAGCTCCAGACATCTCTGCTTGCCAGTGTTTGCTAATTCCTGGGCATCCAGAAGTTCTCTGTGGAGATGATGGATGACCCGCTCTGTGTCTCCAGGCTCTAGACCGGCCCGATGCAACTCAGCTACACGCACACACACATTATAGACATACATCAGTTCTCAATGCAACAACAGTGGTGTCATAATGATGTCATAATGATGTCATAATGATGTCTATCTAAAATAGTTAGGATTCCATGCATCCATTCATTAGAGGGAATGGACCCTATGATGAGTCACGGGTTCATTCTAGGGCCAGAATATTCACTCTTTCAGACAATTGTCACAAATCGACTGGTACTTTGTCTTTCTGGACTGTGGGAGGGGGGCTGTACCCGGACAGAACCCACACAGACACAGGGAGAACATGCAAACCCGGCAGCGCTGGATTTTGAACCCGGTGCCTTCATGCTGCTGTGCCTCGCACTGAAATAACCCAACCCGTAGCCACCAACACCACCGGTTCTCCCTTCTGGCCCACCCTAACCCTAACCCTGTTTTTAAGGGGCCAGGACCAGTTCTTACACAGTGGAAGGCTAAGAGCTGGTTCCGAGGTAGGCACTGGCCTGGACTGAACGGAGCCCGATTGGCTCTTCTGATAACAGCAGGAGCAGAACTTACAACGAGCCCACTGGTTCTGATAACAGACGTGAGCATCAGACTTTCGAGAGGCAGAACGTGATGATTCGTCGTTCTTTAAAAATAAATCGTAAGGACCTACAGTGCCCCCTAGTGGACAGAGAACTGCATGACCGTTGGAACAGAACAGAACTGGTTACCTTTGAGCAGAGCGCCTCGGTTCTGAGGTTCGCCCAGCTCCTGGTCGTCCATGTTGCCGTCTGAAACAGACACACACATGTCTTCATGGGGCAAGTTTAAAAATGATCATCTTTAAAGTTTAAAGAAGAAGAAGAAAAAAAAATGGGTGGGTCTCTAACAATGAGGGGATAAAAAGCCAACAGAATAATCCAGACTCCATTTCTCAGTGGAAACACGGCTGAGCGACGGGTTCTACCGACCTGACGTATCGTCACTGCTGCGGTCTTTGCTGGGACTCAGAGTGTCTGACATGTCCGACTCTTTGGCATCCATCTGATTCCCTGTCACACACACACACACACACACACACGGGTTAGGCTGATACAATATTTCAGCTCCGTGTCACGTCCCCCTGCTGACCTCGGTGTTGTTCACAGAGAATCCAAAGAATGACAGAAAAGAGAGGTCAAAGGTCACCGTAGCAGTCGCGCTCCCTGGTCAGCAGTTTTGCCCCTTTGTGAGTTCGGTTCGAAGTTGAACCCCAATAAAACATTTGATAGAGGATTGATGGGCGGACGAGACTCTCATGTTTGAGGCGTACTTTCTGATCGCTGCTGGAAACGATCTTTAGGAGGTTTTGCTCCTTTGCTCCACTGCATAAAGCTTTTATATTTCCACATCTTCCCACCGTTGGACCTCCACACGCAGATTTATTCGGAACTTATATACGTATACTTATGGGGAGATTTTTTTTTTTATTGCGTTAATAGCGTGGTCATTAGTGACATCACTTCCTGTGTATTTGCCGCGTTGTCTTCAGTCTGAGGAGAGTTCAGATTGCCGAGTTTGATGCGACGGTCAACAGCGCATGGATGATGTCATGGAGCCGGAACCCACTCACGTTCTGACTCACGTTTCTGAAACGTTGTTTTATATCATTTTATGGAAGCTCAGTCCCACTGTGGGTTTATTCAGGTGAAATACAGACTTCACTTATCCCGTGTGAAGGCAGGGCGTGAAACTCCTCAGGTGATACTAGTCCCGGCTGAGTAGGGCTTAAGTTACCGTGGTAACCGACCCAGAGTCGAACTTCTGGAACACTAAACTCTGTTTTCCTCATGTCAGGTTTAACAAACCCAGACTTTCCTGAAATACCACCCTGGACACGAGTGTGTGAGACAGACCTCAGCTTATAGTCACCGTCGGCGGGTTTGAACGTTTACACGGCACCAGAACCAGCCGAGCGTGTCGGCAAACAACTTCAACCTGAACTGTCCGGTTCTGTGGACTAAGACCACACAAAGGCCTCATTCCTCCAGACTGAGTGTTTTTTTACCTTTGAGTCGGTCGGGGCTGGCCAGGATGTTGTCTTCTACAGCCTGGTTGTTCTGGAGGTGGGCATCCATCACTTCTACACACACACACACACACACACACACACACACACACAAAAAGATCAACAGGTCAGAACACGGATGAATGGGATCTACTCCCACACAGAGTTTCACGTGAGTCTCGTCCGCTCAGAGTTCGTTTTCTCTCCAGTGTTTCCCATTCATACGCTCGACGATTACAGTAAATTTAGGTAAATCAAGCCCCGCCCAGGTAGACGCACACAGACCTGCGGACCAATTTAATTTAGTCTTTTTTATTCCGCTCGCCCTGAACGTTAGCGTTCTCTTTAGCAGATAAAAAAAAAAAAAAAAATCTTCAAATGAGAGACAAAGGCTTCTGGGCGTTAGCTTAATGCTAACATCTAATGGGAATTGCCATGTTCATGCTAACAGAATTAGCATTAACCCATATTTGATTGAGGATTATCAAACAATAAACAGGAAATAAATGATTTGATTTTAACATATATTTGTCCGTTTTAATCTGTAAATAGTTGTTGACGTGGACCTGAGATAGAAGATCGTGATTCATCTGTAATAAATGGTTTTATTACTTTATTTATTACAACTTTTGGTTGGACTGGGTCACTGGGTTCTACTGTGAGGTTGCAGACCGAAGCGCTCTAGAACTCTGACAAGAGGAAAAAAAGAACCGGGTTCGGATCTTACCGTCAAAGTTGGCCAGTTTGTGGATGGAGGAGCACACCGTCTCCTTCAGCTGTTTGACCGCTGCAGGGGGAGAAAACAAAACCCACGATGACATCACTGGATGACACCGGCACAAAATGAACGTAAACGGATTCAAATCCGCCCCGACTGTCAGAACACGCCGGTCCGACGGGGAACCCAGCTCCTGCTGTGATGCGACAGTGAAGGATCAGGTACTTGCGACGGTGGAGCTGAGCTCAGATCCTCTCCCAGCTCACACGGGGAAACACTAAGACTGAATTCAGAGTCAGCAGAGAGGTGATCCAGTGTCGGCGCCACGCAGGTGAAACAAACAGGACGTACCGTTAACACGACGCTCACATTTTATATCCTCCTCTATACGTCTGATTACAGTGGGGGAAAACTCTCACTATGGAAATAAAAGCAGAACTTTAAAGAGCAAAGTTTCAACTTATAGTAACGATAACAGCAGGAGAGTATTTAAAAAAAAAAAACCCCAACCTTCCTGATGGACTCAAACTCATCAGGAGGGATGAAGTAGAGTTAACCGTTTTATGTTTGTACAGAACATCTGGTTATACCAACATTCTGCCACCAGACCCGGTGTATCTTTAGAATAAACGCTACTAACAGCAGAAAGTTAAAAAAATGTAATTACTTTTGGATGAAATGCATCAACGTTCACAGTTGATGGCAGCAGGAAAGTAGTTCCACTCCCTCGCGGAGCTCCGCCCCTCACAATCAATCCAGGCAACTACTGCTCTACAACTACTGCGCCTGCCTCACCACCAGAGGGGGCAATACACGACTGATTCTACCGCCTCACCACCAGAGGGGGCAATACACGACTGATTCTACCGCCTCACCACCAGAGGGCGCAATGCACGACTGATTCTACCGCCTCACCACCAGAGGGCGCAATACACCACTGATTGTACCGCCTCGCCACCAGAGGGCGCAATACACCACTGACTGTACCGCCTCGCCACCAGAGGGCGCAATACACCACTGATTCTATTGCCTCACCACCTGAGGGCGCCACAGAACATAAATTCTGCTGCGTCACCACCAGACGGTGTTATAGAACATTAATTCTGTCATTTTGAACTTAATTAATTCTGCTGAAAATTAAAGTTAAGAGCAGACATTCTATAAATGACTAATTTCCTGTCATGTGGTAAAGGACTCAATCAATCCATCTAACATCTGTAGTTTTATCCCTTTAGTTTTTTTTCCATTCGTAAAAGTGTATGAGTGAATGCTGTCTAAGGAAACTGCAGCGACACTTAGAATGAAGTACTAAATCTACGTCCCAAACGAGTCACGGTTATTTGATGTTTCCTGTGGGTTTCCACGAGTGTGCGGCTGATTATTCCTGGAAAGAGACATAGCTGTGACTCCTACGGCGTCAATAACAACTTTCTGTGACTCATAATGACATGGACGCGTGTTTGACAGAAGTCTCTCAGATGTCCCGGCAGGATTATCATGATATTATTCACTATAAAATATTATTAGGTGCTGATTGCCGACTGATCATTGCACCTCTAACTGAAACTGAAGACTAACCACCGACTTGACAAAACACCGTCTGCAAGCCAAGAACTCATCAAGAACGGCGAGACAACCCGCGTCGATGACGGCGACAGGAAGTGGCTTTGCCAGGAAAAGCTCTTGAGAGCAGAATACCAAAGTGAAATACTGGAACAAAAAGTCCTGAACCTTTGTCTGATCCTTCTCCGGTCAACCGGAGACAAAAGACCCCGTCGGATTAGATTTGGTTCTTTTTGGGTCAGTAGTGAAGCGTAGGATTATGAGGGTGGAGGTTGGTGGAGGTTGGCGGAGGTGGCAGAGTAGAGAGCAGGAATGAATGTTGGTACTCACGCGGACACTCAATCAACTGTTGGATTCTAGTCGAGTCTCCTCCGCTGTTGTTAACGTGACAGTTGTCTGAACGGAACACAGAGCACCGTCGTTACTATGGTTACGCTCAGCATTTACCGCTTCTGCTCAGCAAGACCACGTCCAACTGGATCTCAGGACACACGTCCCCATGGTCAACATTAATGAACTAGTTTCATCAGGGTGGGGTTGGATCGCCTCAATTATTAAATTCAGAAGGTGATCGATGATGACCTCCAAAGGGTTGAGATGAAGCTCTTTAGCGGGACTTTTGGCTAACGGTGATTAGCCGTGTCTCGTCTGAATGTCTGATCCAGCGGAGCGTCCTGGTGAGCAGAACGTTAAAGTTCTGACTCCCTGCAGTCAGTGAGCGTAAAAGAATCATGTCAGTCAATCAACGGGTTTTAACTGGTGCCCTTAGAGGGAGAGGGAGAGAGAGAGAGAGAAAGAGAGAGACAGAGGGAGAGAGAGAGAGAGGGCAGGAATGAGGGCAGAGGGAGGACAGACAGAAAGGAGAGACAGGACTGTTAGACACACAGACAGGAGGTGGACGGCTGGAGAGACAGACAGACAGCCTGAACCCGTCTACAACAACAGAGACACCAGTCGTCCCTTCGGCATCAGAAACGGACTCAACGCTCCAGAGTCGGGGTCAACCAGGGATCTAGTCCACGCAGGAAGTGACAGAGCGGGTAAATATTGTACTTCCTGTTCTTCCATCTGCTCCTTCAGACTCTGAGCTACAGAAACACCCAGAATGTTTAAAGACCACCTTGTTTACATAACGACTGATTATTCTAAAAACAAAACAAAAAAACACCTAAAATGGTTATATTCCATGAATAAGTGGATTTTTTAAATTTATTTATAAACATTATTATATTTGCAATTAACAGAATAGAATATGTGTAGAATATGTCCAAATTTAACGATAACGCCGATTCAGGTTTATTTTCTTCATTTGTTCAACATTAAAGTAATTAAAGGGGTTTAGAAACGTATGAAATATTATATGGTAGAATTATTTTACACATCGGTTTTATGTTTTTGTTTGTTTGTTTTCCACTCCTCCTGATCATAACTATCAAATACTAACACTATGTCAGGATTTTATTACTTACATATTAGAGGATCTGAGGTCAAAATGACAAAATTGATCCCAACAATATCGTGGCCAAAAATGTGTATTTAAAAAAAAAAAAAAAATAGCATATATTAGCATATATTACTGCTCTGAGGATGAGTTTGGGAGAAACGACCGCTGCTGTCACTCAGCTTCAGCAGGAAACATACATTTATCTACTACCAGCTGCATAAACTAGGGTTGAAGGTGTGAACATAAGATGCTGAGCGGACCGGAGCTTCTCTCTAGTCCGACGGGCCTCTCACGTGACTCCAGAGCACGAGTCAGCGTTCGTTCGTTGACACGGTGGGGGCGGAGTCAGGGGCGGGGACCTTTCACAAAGCCACGGAAAACTCGTCAGGAGCAAATTGAAGTGCAGCATTTTTCTGAGGGACTGCAGAAGCCAAGAAATGGAACCCATGACTTTCCTGTAAACGGACGACGGCTCTACCTCCGGCCCGACATCTGGCATCATTCTGGATAAATCCAAGACGTTTACGACGTCTTGAAGGTCGACGGCGTCAGACCGACGGCACTATTTCGGATTATTCCTCGGGTTTGTTAGAGCTCTGGAGCAAATCAAACTGTCCGTTATTAGGATCTACCATGAATATCTTCCTCCTCGGCAGCACCCTCATCAGTGTCTGTGTCCTCCTCATCCTCGTCTTCCCTCTGGCACTCGGGTGACTCCAGGCTCCGTTTGTCCTCCGCGGACTCCTCTGCCGGTGCGTTGGAGACGGTGTCCTCATCTGCCGTGACCAGATCACACATGTAGGACTTGGTCCAAACTATGGCGGCCAAACATGTTGAGAAGAAGGTGGAGGGTCCACCAGCCCCGCCCCCAGAGTGAGCAGTGCGAGCGTCGCCTCCAGCGAACTCATCCCGTCACCACGAGTCCATTTGTGACCAGAAGCTCATTTCTCCCAAAGCAGTGAACAGTTTGGAAAGTGTGAAACCCCAGAAACACAAACAAGCCCCGATCGGACCACCGTCACCCTAAAGACCACCCCAGCAAGTATTCAGACGCTTTACTGGAGTAACTGAACTCAACAAGTAAAGGTTGTGCAATATTAAAGTTCATTAGTAGAGATGCCCAGATATCAATTTCCTTATCCGATCACCGATTTTAATAAAGTCTGATCGTCCGATAGTTTTTGTCTTTAAGTTTAAAAATCGTAATGGATAGTGTATTTTAAGTGCTCTTATTTTGAAGGATCCATTGGACGTGACGAGGATGGTCGGCATTGTGTATGTATTCTGATCTGTCGAAATGAACGAACCAAATGAACCAAAAGTACGACATTTCTTTGGTCAAGGACTTCGGGTCTCGTGGTTGGCTCTGAGCTCCCGCTAGCTAACGTTAGCCGCCCCGCTAATGTTAGCTTCTAAACTTGCTTAGTTCCTCAGGGTGAGGAATTTTGAAGTGTGAGATTAAGTTCAGGGTTGAAGAGACGTCTTTTGTCCTTACTGTCAGTTTTGCGTTCCCTGGTTTCCTGTCGTACAGGATGTTTAATGAATCATATTCCCGTTGTGAATGTTAAAAGTCGATAAGTAACTAAGTACATTAACTCCAGTACTGTGCTTAAGTACAGATTTGAGGTAGTTTTGTGTTTAATGGCACGTTTTAGTATTCGTTTCCCTGCTGCGTTAATGTACATATCTATGTTACCGCTGTCGGTGTGAGAAGTTGAAGTAATCTAATTACTTTATGCTGTAGGGTAGTTTAATCGATAACTCTTCATAGCTGCTTTACAGCGTTGTGGTCAAGGCGTCACAATTCTAACCAATCTAAATGTAAAACTACTCCCGCTGAGACATTATCTGAGCGCGAGACATTTCACTTCCTCCGCAGACGGAGACGGTAAATAATAACAAATGTTCATTTGTGATTATCATTATGTTTCTTTACGTTTTAAGTTCGCGTCCTCTGACCAGCATCTAAATCCCCGGATGGAGAAAAGTTTGTATTTCCAGTGTTGATCTGCTGTTTTTGTCGTTTGTTTATTCTCCCCGCCGTAATAAAGGTGGACGAGACCCAGAATCAGAAAGGAATAGTCGCCACTGTTAAATTCAGAAAAGTCTCTTCTCGACGTCAGACCTCAGCCCCCACATGAAGCCGGCGTAAGCCAGATCGAAGCAGAAGCAGAAGAAGAAGAAGAAGAAGAAGACGTCCACCGTGACAGAGAGACAGAGAGACAGACGGGCAGAGAAAGACCCAGAGCAGCAGGCAGACAGGAAGCTCTGTGGACACCATGCGGGCGCGTGTCATGCATCGCTGTTGCAGAATGAAGGAAGCGAGGAACCAAAGAGGAGGGGTGGAGACGGCGAGGCTCCACCCCAGAGGTAGTTGTTGACTCACCGAGGCTGTTGTTCTCTTTTATGCTTTTCACCTGTAGCTGTTCTAACCGCACTGTAAACAACAACAGCAGCAGAGAGAGGCGTTGATTGGGGTGAAGAAGACCCGGACGCAGGTCGCTATGGTAACCAGCGGTTTGTCAAAAGTTCACTCAGGAGTAGGTGTGAGTGCGTGAGTGCGTACCCTGCAGGGCGGCGAGCCTCTCGTTAGTGAAGTCGTTGTCGGCCTGCAGAGCTTCGATGCGAGCCTGGAGAACCTGCTCCTTCTCCTCCATCTCCTCGATCCGCATCTCCAACTGCTTCTTCTCCGTCGCTCCCCGCTGGGTGAGCTCCTCCTGTCGGCCCTCCGCCGCCTGTTGGGGGAAGGCAGGAGATGATGCAAATAGGTTCACTTAGCACAGCAATGTCATTTACTAAGCCTGAAAGAAGCTGCAGTTATGGTGACCGGGTCTGTATTTAATACATTTAAAAGGGAAGATGTTATCTGCACAGCGTTACGCACAGACACAGTTTGGCATACTGTGTGTCCGACCAGCTGCCTGGTGGTCCTCTGTGGCTGAGCAGCTGCCTGGTGGTCCTCTGTGGCTGAGCAGCTGCCTGGTGGTCCTTTTATTACAAACTATTTTTGTCTTTTGTTGTTGTTCTTCCATCTTATTTTCTCTTCATTTTCTCTGTGGAACTTCTTGCTTTGCCCACAGCATTGACTTTCTCGCAGATTCTCTCGTACATCGCGTTTCTTTTAGTCATATTCAGATTGCTCTACTGTGGCTCAACAACGTGTTTATTTGCCCACTTCCACTCACTCCTCCAGCTCATTGTAAAACCTCCGCATTAAATTTCGATTTGCACTTGCGGTCAATGTAGTCTCCGTCCAAAACAGCAACACACGCAAAACCCTAATTTAACTCCTTTAATATGTTAGAGGCATCAATAAAAAATATAATATAATATATAATAACAATAATATAAAAATAAGATATGATAATGTTAATTAAAAGTTATAGGTTTTGCTAAAAAGGAAAGTTTTAAGACCTATTTTTTTTTAAAGTCTCAGTCGTCTGTGGAGCCCTCAGATGGTCGGGGAGGTCATTCCACAGACAAGGAGAGAACAGAAGGCCCAATCACCCATGGTGCTGAGCTTAGTCAGGGGGAGGTGGAGGCGTTTTTTGTAGGCGGAGCCTATGTATGGGAAACACTGATGAATGTATGGAGTGGTAATTTTCCGTACTACATAAAAGGTCAAATGTGTCACTGGTAAATGTTCTACTCTCTGTTAAGCCCCTCAGAGGAACATCTCACACTCGGGGGTCTGACCTTAATTTTGTCGGTAAGTTCCTTGATCTCGTTGACCGCGGCGTTGTACTTGTTGGCGAGCTCCTTCAGCTCGGCCTGGCCCCTCTCAGACATCTCCCTCAGGTGGGTGCACTCGTCCTCTGTGTTACTGAGGGAGCGCTGCAGGGAAGCAGAGACAAAAGGAAAATGTTGGATTCAGACACACGAGAGACACACACTTCAAAATGACAAATGACACAGTGTGTGTGTGTGCGCGTGTGTGTGTGTGTTTGTGTGTATCCTACCTCCACCTCAGAGAGCTTCCTGACCACCTCTATCTTCTCCTGTAGGACCCTCCTCAGGGACTCCTTCGCCGTCGTCTCGTAGTTGTGTTTGTCCTCCTGGAGGGCCAAGAGTTCTTTCCGGATTCCTTCTTCTGTCTGGGACTACAGAGAAAAAGATCACAGCGGATCGTTTACTTTTAGCGTCGATGCCGGGGAGTGGGTCGTGAGATGTTCTGACGAGAGCGCGTGTTACTTTGGAGTAAGCCTGGAGCTGACTGCCCATGACCTCCAGTCTGGAGAGCAGACGGTCTTCATCAATCAGGGCCTGGTGAAGACACAGAACATTGATTAAACTTACTTCTTTGGTCATACGGGACATAAAGGCATGATGGGAAATCCTCCTCCGTATAACCATGAATATCCAGCGCTGAAGGGGTGGATCAGATTGTGTATGGCAAACATCAACTGACCTGAAGGACGGCCGTTTGGTCTACAGACACTCATCGGAGACACAATTCAGTCGTAACAGTGAGTCTGAGAAGGATTACAATATAACCATCACGATGAAAGCGTCGCTGCGAGCGAGCGCTCTCCTTCTCTACCGGAATTCTTCCTAAGCTGACCCGGAGGACCATCGCAGAGGAAATGTGACCATTGAAGGAGCGTTTGTTCTGGTGAGGTCCGTCCAGTTCTGGTCACTCCCCGGGAGGAGAGATGGCGAGCTCTCAGCCCTCGATCCCAGCCAAAACCGCTAGCCTCCTTCCCCATGAGGCTGCTGGGAAGGAGCGAGATTTCGTATCTACAGATTTACGTTTGCTTTGACGGCGAGGCTCGGCGCCCCCCCGTTGATTTTCCTCGTCCTAAATGATAGATATGAGCCACCATTTGTGAAAACACACTAAAACCTGAAACCTGAAACCCCTCCGCTGTCGTCGGCACCGACATGGGGGTCTCTACATGGATCCGCTCATACAGAGATAAAAGAGACAAATCTGTTTTTATAGTTAAGAATAATACATTCCATTTCTTCATAGTGATACACCTGAGTACATACTGGACCAAAGAATACTTTGTTGTATTTAAACATATCTTTCCTGCGTCTTAGGATTGTGTCTGTACCGTCTCTGTCGGTCCGTTGCTGTGGTACTGAAGTTTCATCGTCTACCCGTCTCATCTGGGTTTTCCCTGCAAACTACCACCTATGTCCACTAGAGGGAGTTATACACACAGACTACAACCTTTGAAAACAACCATTGAAATTAAGCACTAGTAAAAAAAAAACTAAAGTAAAAAAAGTTAAAAGTAAAAAAATAAATAAAAAAATAACCCAACATTTAATATGACATAAAAGTCTGATTGTGGGTCTGTGGGTCAGAACAGGCTGCATTTCATGTTTTGGGTCTGTTCCTTCTGATAAATACCCGTAGAAATGAGAAACATTTAGGGTTAATAGGGGTAAAAAAAAGAAAAGAACTCCCTGTATGGACTCAACTACCTTACAGAGTATTGACACGCCATGATAGATTACATTTCCCAGGATGCACCAGTTTCCCTGACCTATTATTATCAGCATATTGCTAATGTTAGCGGTAGCTCCTGTGATTTCTGAGCTCCATGTGTGTTCTGCAGAGGAATAAGTAAAACCACCCGCATACTGACAAATGCTCATAAATGTATTTGCAACTACTCTGTATTCAACCTGCTCATCATCATCATCATCATCATCAGTCCACTGCAATCAAAGCCCTGGAACCATATTGGGTGCTTGCCATCCTTCTGATAGAGGGGGAGTCTGTTAATAACCATCACAACCAGCTTTAGATGCATCAGGATCTCACTTTAGGGTCATTTGATGGAGATAAAATCTTTTTTTTTTTTTTATTCTTTACTGTTCCATGGTCCTTGAAGGGGTCTGTGAGACGGAAAAGAGGAAAGTGGTACTTCCTACCTGCCAGCTGCTCTCCGAGGCCTCCTGAGTGTTGGCTAACAGACGCTGCAGCGTGGCTAGCTTCTGCTCCAACATCTGCTCTCGGTGTAAGGCCTCCTGGTAGCAGGGGACGGAAGACGAGGGAGGGAGGAAGAGAGAGTGGGTGATCAGGAGGAGGAACAAAATCAGCAGCAAAAAAACAAACTGTCCAGGGGGGGAAGATGGTGCTGACCGAAGTACAGGTTCCTACAGTAAACCCAGTAAGGACAGAACTAAAGACTAGAACTTCCATGAAGTGTGGAAACAGAGTTTTAGAGTGCAGTTCTTCAGTACAACCACTAGGTGTCAGAGTGTTACCTGTAGATACTGGGAGAGCTGGAACAGTTCCTGAGAATACATACTGGGAGTGTTGGCTGCAACCTGGAAAACAAAAGGTGACCATGAAAACAATATTTATACGTATAAAAACATGTTCAACAACAAACAGACGTGAAACATTCACTCATATCACGTATAAAACACGTCACACACGCATCAAAGCAAAGTAGTGCCTGTACTTTCTCCCTCGGCCAATGAGAGCTCAGTGTGAGATCACGTGATGCTGAGGCGGCGATACAAAACTGCAGGACGAAGAAGAGAGAGACGCAGAGCCCAGAGAAGGAGAACTGTCTGACCGTGAGAGAAGACCGAAGTAATCCAGAAGAAAAGTCAGCTGATGCAGGTGAAAACGAGGCGAATGTATGAACGCATGAATTCACCTTAAACGTATAAATTCACCTTAAACGTCACCACAGAGCGCAGACGTATAAATTTGTCTCAAACTAATAAGGCTGAAGCTGACATCATGCAGCACGGTTGAGAGCCACACATTATTATTATTATTTTTAATTCATGAAAACCCTAGAGAGAATCGTGAAAACTCGATTGAAAGCAAAAACGTTTGGATTCTCCTTCAGGTTGAAACCGCTCAGCCGACACGTAGAAACATGTTCAACATCAAGCTCCCAGCTGGAGATGCTGGAGATCATTCAACCCGGTGTTATAGCCATAACTTTATAACCACCTGTCCAATCCTGTGTTGGCGGCTCTGACCCGTTGAGGTGTGTGGTTTGGGTTTCACCTGTACGTAGATTTGAATCTAATGGCTCATATTTTATGTTGGCTATGAGGAGTTGTTAGGACAGAACCTCCTGACCGTCTGGACTCAAGAACATCGATCATTTACACCCTTAATGTTGAAGGTAACAGCCTCCTGTTCTAAATAAATTCAATAGATATAAAAACTGCAGACAGGTGAGAGGGACACTAAAGGGTTAACTGGTGTCACGTGATTATAGCCGTGACTTTGAAACCACAGGTGACATAAGGTCTTATGATCCTACCGGCCCTGAGTCAAAGTCCAGACACAGAACAGAACCGATGGGACTCGCTCCCTCATTGTTCTATTTTCTTGTTTGTCCAGATTAAACATCACATGTTGGATTGGATAAGATTCATGTTCTCAGACGTCCATACGTCCACAGTCAGTGTCAGTGATAGCGCCACCTGCTGTCAACAGGAAGTAAGCCTCAAGTCACAACTATCGTTTGAATCATGTGAACTTCATGCCGTGGTTTCCTTATGCAGCCGGTGTCAGGTATGAGTGGTTAGCCCTGTGTTTACATGCAGGTGATCGGGGGGAGGGGGGGCACCATCAGGTACCGAGGGCTCACAAGGAAACGTGGGAAAAAGAACTTTAGCCCTGATCCACCAGAGAGATTTCTCTACTAGTGTGGCAGCAGAAACTTGCAGTAATCCCTGCATTCCTCTATCAGCTGACTACTGCACTCAGTGTGTGTGTGTGTGTGTGTGTGTGTGTGTGTGCACAGACTAACTCACTATTCCACACACAGGTGCGACAAAGACAGACACCTTGCATACAGGACAAGACACAAGCTCTTATCTGCTTACCTTGTCTACAGGTAGTGGTAACGGAGTCTGGATGACACTGAAGGAGGAAGGAGAGGAGAAAACATTTGGTCACCATGGAAACAGGAGCGAGATACGACAGGTGGAGTAACCACGGCGACAGAAAGGGGGAATGAAATGCTTCCACATGTGACACGCATTCTTCACCTTTCTGTGAAAGAAAACTTGCACGCGGCGCTTCAACATCAAATCTCCACTTTCCTTACCACTAAGAGGACGTCAGAACACGCGAGAAGATTCCCCGGGTTTGAGCGGGTTCACCGGCGCCGAGAGTTAAACACCCAAACAGCAGAGAGCACCCTCTCCGGAGCGTCCACAAACACGTTGTTTCTGTGGGGTTGAAGATAACCCGGCGTGTCCATGTGAGCGGTCAGAGTCCAGGAGTGAAGGTAAGCTGGACCCTGTTAATCTGTAACCCTGAACCAGCAGAGGTGGAACCACAACAGATTCTATGTGGGAATAAAATATATGAAAAAAAAAACCTTCACTGCGTACACGTCGGGCCACACCAGAGTCCTCATTCAAATATTTGACATTCCGCTGCAGTGACCTCATTTACTTGTTGCAGGGTTGGGTCAGAGTCAGAACAGGTTTTTAGATCAACTCAAACGCTGGATCCGACCATTTGAGTGGTCGACCATTTGACCATTTGAGTGAATTTCACCCCGAGGTGCAGCCTGTGTCTCAGCAGGTGCTCGAGTTCAGAAACGGAGGGGAAGCAAAAACCGTCTTCTCCAATCTGACGTCAAAATAGTTCATGCATGAAAACTACCTGGTG
Organism: Lophius piscatorius; assembly: GCA_009660295.1. Classification (NCBI taxonomy): domain Eukaryota; kingdom Metazoa; phylum Chordata; class Actinopteri; order Lophiiformes; family Lophiidae; genus Lophius; species Lophius piscatorius. The sequence goes on from VRLP01002501.1 coordinate 75,988, forward strand.
CATCCTGGGTAAAAGATGGCAGCGGCTCCACCTTCACCTCCGTAGAGCGACATCACCCGGAGAGAGAGGACTTCCTGTTTCTCCATGAGGTTTTGTAGAACCTCCTTCAATCTTTATGTTTCATCTGCCCTTTCTTCAGAGATCGCTTCAAGCTACATTTTGGTAGTTAGAAGAAAACCCCCCACACCCCTGCGTTGTGCAGGTAGTCCCACTGTGACAAATGAGCAGTCTATATCGACTGAACTTTTCACGTTTGTTTGTTTTTCTGCTACAATTAATTAAATGAACTGAGCTCCCCATTCTAGAGAAAGATATAAGTGACCTTTCCTTGAATCCATCCAGTTCTTCCTCGCACGGATGTTTATGGGGGGTAAAACATTTGAAGATGGTCAATTAAATGGTTTTTTGAGTTGTGGCGTTAACGTGTAGGACCTGCGTTTGGACGCGGCGAGTCCATAATATCCCCGACTTCTCTGCCATATAAATTTCCCGGCTCCGCCTGAAAACGACGAGGCATTAGCCCGCGTATTTTCTCACCGCGAGCTTCATTTGCTCGGAATGTGTCGCTACAACGGCGCTTTCCAGTGCATTTAGAAGCTGTGAGCCCATCGGTGTAAACAACCTTTTAAGGTTTTAAGGAGTGCATTTCCAGTTAAAATCAAACGAGACGAGAAATTTAAGTTACAATTAAAGGCCGAATTAAACATTTTATGAAAAGCTGCTTTAGTTGAAAGTCAAAACATAAACAGTAAAAGTAATTTTTTTTTTTTTTTTTACTTTGCTAAGTTCATGAAGCCCACCTTCTGATAAAACTCGTCATCTATTGGTGGCTTTTGCTCTGGTCACTCAGCTGTTGACAGCCCCTCCGATTGATGTGTACAGGAATATGATTTTGTTCTGAAAGGAGCCCACCTAAAGACACCATAGCACCTTCTTCAGCTCCTTCTTCAGCTCCTTCTTCAGCTCCTTCTTCAGCTCCTTCTTCAGCTCCTTCTTCAGCTCCTTCTTCAGCTCCTTCTTCAGCTCCTTCTTCAGCTCCTCCACAGCGGCGGGGGAGATGTTTTCACATACTGGTCATGAAGTTAAGTGAAAGCATGTCCTTTCTATTATCCCGGCTGGCAGCACTACTGTAGAGATGATGACATCATCCTGTTTGTGGTTTGGGTTCAGTTCCCTAGCCACTCTGCGTGGGCAAATCTGGAGATTTTGAATCTTCATCTTGACTAGAGGGCATCCTCTCTCTTCTCAAGACTTCAAACTGTGTTTGTCTATTATCTCCAGTTTTCCATCTTCAGCGGACTCCAGTGACAAGATCATCGGCATAATCTAATTACACCAAAGACGCGACGGAACCGACTAGATGGGGTTGTTGTTCGGAAGAATTACTTCCTGGGACACTTTCTTGGAAAACATGCAGTAAATAATTCATTTTCTGTAAATTTAAAAGGAGCCAATTCCATAAAAGCGTCACGACTTACCTACAAATAAATCTGAAGTTACCGATGACACAGTGAATATAAACTGATGTCTGTCTCACACACTCATGCTCAGGCAGCTCACTTTCAAAGAAATGATGAAAAGTGAATGAAACACACACAGCTGCCCTTATAGAGACACACCTGCCCTCATAGAGACACAGCTGCCCTTCTAGTGACACACCTGCCCTTATAGAGACACAGCTGCCCTTCTAGTGACACAGCTGCCCTTCTAGTGACACACCTGCCCTTCTAGTGACACACCTGCCCTCATAGAGACACAGCTGCCCTCAAAGAGACACAGCTGCCCTCAAAGAGACACACCTGCCCTTATAGTGACACAGCTGCCCTCATAGAGACACACCTGCCCTTATAGTGACACAGCTGCCCTCATAGAGACACACCTGCCCTTATAGAGACACAGCTGCTCTGACTTTATTACAATAGAAGGATATACTTAGACATTTTACATTTTTGTACGTTGTATGTAGTAACAGATAAAAAAAGAAAATACCATTTTGTCATGATCCAAATGTAAAGTGCATTATAAATTAAATGTATTACTATTTTATTATTATGTCTCCTTTTTCATTCCTCACCAGAAACTAGAACCCAGCCTCTGTTTTATAGAGCTCTAAGTCCAAACAGACACAGACACTCACAGACTGGTGAACCTGGTGCAGTAAATAGTTTGACACTTCATTTTAGCGCTGATGGATACAAAGCTGGGAAAAGATGCCCTCCTAAAACATGTCGAGGAGTTTTTGAAATCATCAACACAGACAACTGTAGTTCTGGTTCCAGTGTGACACACAGGTCAGGATGGACCCTTCATGGTAAACGCACTGGACTTAAAAAAGAGCCAACATTCACCCACTCCCACACATTCAGACACTGGTGGCAGAGGCTTACAAGTATCGGGAGCGGTAGCCATTAACACCGTTCCTCAAACACCGGTTGACCAAATTGCGGTTCAGCATCTTACTCAAAGACACTTGGACCTGCAGAAAGCAGGGGACGTCTCTCAGAACCTCTACCTCCTGAGCCTACAGACGTAGCCAATCGAACACACGCGTACATGTGAAACCCACATGTACCCTAACCCTAACCCATTTTCACATACCCACATGTGAAAATTAAAAAAAAACAAAAAACACCAAAACAAACTGATGCTAACAGGAAGTGGGTGTGTGTTTGTGTAAAAGCAGCCAGGTGGGGTAACATGGAAAAACAACGCCGTCATAGAACAAACTCAACCAGAAGGAATGTTAGATAATAAGCGGAAACCCATCTTTCAGCCAAGCGGTCTGCGTCCCACCACGGGGAGAAGGATAGGAAGGATTATGCGTTGAGAAATGGAGGCGCTTACTCGCTTCGCCGGCGTGACTCCATCCCATCAGGTAGGAAGAGTTTGATTGTTGACACGATGCAGCCATGAGTGACTGGAAAAAACAGAGAGAGAAATCCAACATGTTAATGAGTAACGCTGGCATGATGATACTGAAGAGGGCTGGTGTGTGTGTGTGTGTGTGTGTGTGTGTGTGTGTGTGTGTGTGTGTGTGTGTGTGTGTGTCCGGAAAAGTTTCCTGTTTTCCACCTTCCCGTTAGGTTCAGTATTCACCAAGGAGACTTGGATCATTTCTCCAAATGTTACAGACTGAGATCCTGACTCGGTCGTGATCAGGGTCAGGAGTCACAACCAGATTTTAACGCGGACTACAATGAAAGGGGACCCTCACTATAATGTCGTTAATGTATTTTGGACCGTTTGTCAGTTTCACTGGAGAACCAATGAAAGTGGGTGGAAGGATTGGACATGGACAAAATCAGGAATCATTAGAAAAAGAAGATTTCTCTTGAAACACTAAAAAGATGGTCAGGCTTTAGTTTTCGTGGTGGAGAAGTCACATGATTAGGGTAACAACATCATGGAGACAATGAGACAACTGCCCTGGTGTTTGGACCGGTTAAGTTCTGTCCATGTAATGGATGGAAAAAAATGGCTGCATTGATGAGAGAAAATATAACTGAAAATAAAAGTGTATGTAGGTGGGACTGCATCAAGGATGGACTCTGAGCCCCTTCTTGTTATCTTTGGTGATGGACAGGCTGACAGAGGAGGTCAGCAGGAGTCTCCATGGACTATGATGTTGGTGGAGGACATTGTGATCTGTATTGAGAGCAGGTGGAGGAGAACCTGGGGAGGTGGAGGTATGCGCTGGAGAGAAGAGGAATGAAGACAGAATACATGTGTGTGAAAGAAAGGGAGGAAGGAGGAGGTGAGGATGAAGGAGTAGAGGTGGAGGACGTGCAGGAGTTTAAGGAGTTGGCGTCAGCTGTTCAGAGCAATGGGGAGTTTGAAAAAGAGGTGCAGGAGTGAGTGCATACAGGGTGGAGAAGAAAGTGAGGAGTTATCTGTGACAGAAGAGGAGCAGCGGGAGTGAAGGGAAAGGTTTCCAAGATGGAGGTGAGAACAGTTCTGCTGGATGGTTTAGAGACGATGGTTCTGACCAGAAGACAGGAGGCAGAAGTGAAGATGTTCAGATGTTCTCTGGGAGTGAGGAGGAAGGACAGGAGTAGAAAGGAGACAGGTCAGACATCCTGGAGACAAAGTCAGAGAGGACAGATTGAGATGGTTCTGACCCGTGAAGAGGAGGGATAGTGGATCTACTGGTAGAAGGATGCTGGAGATGGAGCTGGAGGCAGGAGAGGAAGGAGAGGAGCAAAGAGGAGGTTTGTGGATGTGGTGAGAGAGGACATGCAGTCGGATGGAAAGAGGGAAAAGGGGACGGTGGAGACCTGCATTCATCTGTTATGGGGTAAAAGCTGGAGAACAAACACCTGCTTCTAATAGAATGTATGCTGATAATGAAGAGGCTCCATCTAAATCCCTTCATGTCCACCAACCATCCAGGGAGGATTATATTAATAACATCCAGAGCAGGTCTGAAGGCTGCTGGGTGTCCAGGAGGAAAGGAGCAACGGTGAAGCTGAAACATCGACCTGGATCTACATGCGGTATATAAACTGAGGAGGGCGAGTAAGTAGAGTGTAATTATGTCACATGTATGCGTGGAACTACATGACTGGTGGAGGGATGGACATACGGAGAAACGGCACTTGTCTGCCTCTTAAGAGGGAAGGAAACTATAAAACATTTGCTTGAAAAATGCGTCTCTCTACGAACGCCATAGAAGAACGAAGACTTTTTAGCTTTGCTTGTTTTTATTGGTTCTCTAGAAAAACCAATGCTCTCATCGCTGCAACAAACTGGTTACAAGCCAGAAGTTTGTCTGACCCCACAGAAGATCCACTGTCGCCCAAAAACTGCTGAGGAAGTTCACGCTGCATCCGATGGAGAAAAGTCGACCGCCACAATATCGGGCAGGTGGTCATAATGTTATGGGTGATGGGTGCACGTGTACCTTTGCGCGTGTTCTCGGTGACATCTACGCCGAACTGAATGACATCGCCAGAGAGGACCTCGCACGGTGGACTCTCCTCCGAGCCGCGGCTCAACCTCTGGCTGTTGATGAAGGTCCCGTTGCTGCTCTTGGTGTCCTGCAGGTAGAACTGAAACACGCAAAACGCAGCAGCTCAGAAACGTGGAGGACAAACGCACACGCTCACACAATTCGACTCTTTGCAGTCGAGTGGAGACACAGTTGGAATTGTTATGTACGGCGACAACAGGGAGAGGAAACGCTCAACGCAGGGGGGGAATCTCCCAGCCTGTTGGAGAGTGAGTACACTGCAAAACGTTCAGGTAAAAAGTTAGCAGCTATTCCAGCTAATAGCGTTGATGCGTTCGCATTTCTACGGGACTTCGTCATCTCCTATTTGACTATGTGCATCGTTAATATTTCTATGGGAATATTCATAATTTTTATGGGGAATTTTTCCTTTTCCTTTATAGTTTTATCTACAATTACATAACAGTTAATTGTGATTTTTAAAGCTCGACCACACGCAACACTCCGACTAGTTATTCAAGTTTTCATTATGCAACAGCTGCTCATTGTTATTATTACTTAATAATAATATTCCCTTTTGAATTTTTTGGTTGCTTCTCCTTATGTTTTGTGGATTTCTTTTTCTTATTTCGTGCTGCTGTGGCTTTATTAGTAACAAAAAAACTACAACTCCCATAATACCCCTGTTCCCAAGTAAACAATACACATAATGCCACCTTCTTAACGGGCCAGGCCCGACTCTTCACGGCGAGGTGGAACACAAACTGTGCACCACGTTTAGGAAACGGAGCAAACAGATTCACACTGTTTGTTTTTCCTGTGACACCGGCAGAAAAACTTTTTGGGTGAATTTATGCTTCTGCTTCCTCTTCTCTGAATCCACAAAACTTCCACACCTCAGAATGTGAAACCTTCAGTGCAGTTGGTTGAATTCATCTCGTTTTCACCGACATCAGCACTTATCTTTTTTTCTCAGTAGCTTAGAATTTAGATTTCCTTCTGCTATTTATTCAATGTTGCTTAAGTTATACAGTATATGAAATCTACTGGAATAAGTGAAACCCTCAATAAAATACTAATTCATTTTTAAATGTGTGTGTGTGTGTGTGTGTGTGTTTATTACAGAAAAATACAATGAGAGATCAACGCGCAATAAAGGTGTGCAAAACCTTTTCAAGACTTTTCTATTTCATATCTAAATATTCCATAAATAACCATAAATAGATCATTTGTGTTTCCTTGAGGTAAAAGGTTAATTTAATCGTGATATTGATTTGTGTTGAATATTATACCAGACACAAACTCACACACACACACACACACATCGATCTGATGCGGATGGTCAGAGTCTGTCTCGTTTCAAGAATTTCATTCATCCGCTATCAGCTCTAAGTCAAGACTGAAAACCAACGTCGATCTACCACAGAAACAGAGAGAGGGAGCAAGAAAGAAAGAGAGCGATAGAATAGAATAAAATAAAATAGAATGGGAAAGCTTTATTATTCCACACGGGGAAAACTAAGGGGGGTGGGGGGGGGGGGGGGGGGACAGAGGGAGAGAAAGAGAGAGAGGGGGGGGGGGGGGGGGACGGATCTGACTCCAGTGCTACGAAAACCTATCAAGTCACATTTGATGATAACTATACGCTCACACATATATACGGTTACCTCCTGTCCCCATGGTAACCTGGAGACAGGGAGGGAGGGGCCTAACTATAGGTAGAGTTTTTCACCCGGCAACAACACACTAGAATACTCAAACACACACTATACATCACACACACCTTTTAGAGCCCCCAGTTTTCTCGGTCACACACACACACACACACACACATTAACACACAGCGAGAAAGCATGATGTCATCGATCCAGGCGCAGCAGACTGCTGGTTCAGCCCAGTGAGAATCGTCCGTCTCAGACGAGTTCTTTCCACACACGGTTTAGACATGTTGCAGTTTGTTACTCAGCGTTACACTGATCGGCCATAACATTACATCCACCTGCTTTATTGTAGGTAGGAATTCTTTTTGCCGCCAAACAGCTGTGTGATGTAAACTCACAGGTGTTTTCACAAATTAAATGTATTATTATTATTATTAAATTCCTACCAGAATCAGACCAGGAACACTCGACACAGACCTGCCGTTCTGGAGATGCTCTGATCCAGTTGTGTAGCCACCACAATCTGGTCCTTGTCAAAGTCAGATCCTTGAGCTTGACCATTTCTCCTGTTTTCAACTTCAGGGCAAAAAGGGTTCCCTTGCTGTCCAATAAATCCCACCCACCGACGGGTAGCCATGGTAACCAGATAATCAATGTTTTACTGATTCACCAGAGAGAGGTCGTAAAGTTATGGCTGATTGGCGTATAAGCAACATGTCGCGTGGATAATAGGTAAGTGACAACTGCCCCCCCGAGGCGACATGGCGAGTAGAAAAAGAAGAAAAAGAAACACTCCCATGTGTCGGAAACATCCGGCCCAGAGGTGCATCGGTCATCATGAGCTCAAACAAAAAAGATTCTCCTCTAGGATGAAGACTCCGTAACAGGAAAAGTATGCTGTAGAAGATAATCAAGGAGTAAACAAAGCCTGCAATGAATCACACTGGTAATCAGAGGAAATGAATTCTAGCAATGAATGTCAGACTGCTCCTCTTCATCTTGAACACGAGGGCAGTGGATCCTGAGCCCATCCAGCTGCTCTGTTTTTACATCACTACAGCAGGGAAACCCACACCTCCTCTGGAACCCGCGGAGCCCGCTCGCCACAAACGTTAGCGCTCCGCGTGGTACTTTTCTGTATATCGCCAACTTGAAGGACGTAAGGCATGAATCACATTTTGGGGCCTTTCTCATACTTATAAACTCAAACTTTTCACATTCGTCTGTCCAGGCAAAAATGTAGGTATGTTAAAGGTCGCGGCAAAAATGGCGACCTATAATACACCTAAACCTGTTACAAGATAAGAGATGTGTTACAGTGACTCTTAGAAGAAGATAAAAGTGTCTCCATTGGACTTTTTTTTCACCTTGAGGTATGAAACTTTGTCCAGGTGTTTATCATATCAGGATCTCCGTTAAAGTCTCCTGGTGCCACGGCGTAAACCAAACAGGAAGTTGGCAATTTCGACTCAAACAGGTGCTTTTTCGCCATTCAGCTGGTATTTTTACTTGAACCAACACGTCAAAGACACGTGACACGATTAAGTTCAAATTTGCCGATTGAAATGTTAAGATCTTGCGTTTATGATGAAGGGTCTGGAGGGTATGGGGCGGCAAAAATGGAGCCATGACTGAAATTCTACCACAAGTCGACCATTTGAATTTTGCCATTTCTGACCATTCCCAAAAGATTTGACCGCATCATCACGAAACTTGGACAAAATCATCTCAACGCATTCCATAGCTTGAAAGGGAGTGGCCATTGCGGCACGGCGACTTTTTTAATCCCTCGCCATAAAACGCGTGTGCTCATAACGTCACGTTCCATTGTTCACATCTGAACCGAACTTCAGATGATGCATTCAGGGTCCTGTCTTGAAGATAAACACATCACAATATTCAGTTACAGTGAGAGCAACACTTGTTGGCAACAGGAAGTTGAGCCTACAGTCACAAACATCACTTGAATGCTGTGGTTCCAGATGCTGTGGCGAATCAGTTGTTAAAAGGTCAGAGCCCTATTTACTTCCTAACCGCCATCCTTGACTCAGTGGGGGGGGGGGGGACTTAAAGGACACGTGTTATTTGTCTTGTAAAATGGATCTGAACATGGTTCTGAAATAGTGGAGTATTTTCCAATCCACACTCCATCACCAGCATTCCACCGCCCACCAACTTCTGGAGGGAAACACTGCATCCCTTTCATTCCCCCTCCTACTTTTCCCTCCCCCCTCCTTATTGTCAGCTAAATGAATGTCATGTAATTGTGTTTGGATTTGAATCTCTCCACGGCCAGAAACCGTGCAAACAATCAGCGGGCAGCCCAACACTTAACCGGTCAGCGGGTCGACACCTGACAACAATCGAGTTGACTTCTCCGCACACACCGATGCTGGAGTTAATAAAAATAAAAATGATTATAATTGCTAATAACTCGACAACGCGACAAAGCATCAACAAGCGCCATCGGGGTTTTATTAACAGCGGATATGCGACCGTTGTCAGTTGTTGAGAAGGCAGCGTTCAAACACCTGCTGAAAATATTCAAACCCCGTCACGAAGTTAAACCGGCCCTTTCACCAAACAACGCAAGTTAATTAATGCGAGAACGCAAAGTGAATCTTTTCGGACGTCAAACATGAAAATACAATGAATGTCGGTAAAAGCTGGGATTGATTAAAACAAGAGATAAATGTATTTAGACCCTCTAAGAAGAGTAAAACCTGTTTAACAGGTCCAACATCAGGGTTCTGCCTAGTATTTGTAATTTATTCTAATGTTTATAATGGTAGGTTTTAGTAAAACCCCAGGTTTATGTTGCAGCCAAAGGTTGTAGTGTGGGCAAGCAGCTCCACCTAGTGGACAAAGACGGTATTTTGCGGCTTTCTCTAGTTTCAAAATCCCATTTTCTGACCAACAGGTCCGAACGGAGGGTCCTGCTGGTTCTGTCTCACTAAAACTGTGTAGAAGAACATGAACTTTGTGTCACCCACCAACTGTTTAGGGTTCACCTTTTACACTTTCTTCAGAGATAACACTTTATTTCATCCTTTATTCAACAAATGATAGTTGGGCTTTTTGTTTTATGTAAAATTTGGGGGCAACCATTGGCAGTGGAAAACCTCACGTGGAGCTGGAGGAGAATTAATCTCTTTAACTTTATCAAACTCTCCTTTACGGTTAAGTCCTTCAAGAATGAGTTGTTTTGTTCGTCAATATGTTTAATTTACTATTTATGTTTATTTATGTAAATACTTCGGAGATGATTAGACGTTACTGTTAAGTTCCCCCCCGTGGACGTCTTAGACTAGTCCATGTCTGTTAAACCTCGTGTCTTTTGTTTCTGGTTCGGTTCCTTTTGAGTTCTTGGTTAGTTATGTTGGGTTACTTTAGACGGGGCTCTACTTTCTGTATTTATTTCGTTGGAATGTCTTTTGTTACACTTCATTTATTATATTTCTAATCTTTGAAATTAATTAGAGAAATTTTCCTATTTATTACACTGTTATTTCTTCGATCCCTGACGATAAACAACCCTCTTTAATTATAATTTTCTTCCCTTAATTTAAAATGACAGTAGGGCTACTTTTTTTTAAAAAAAATCCGATAGTACAAGTATATTCAATGTTTGAAAAAAAATGCACAATATCTAGAAATGTTAAGTCTCAGGAAGTTTTAAGAAATTGATTTGTAGATTTATGGTAACTATCTTTATGTGTTATTTTAATGCTCATTCTGAAGAGTAATTATTATTGGTTGTATATTTATTTTATATGCGTTTCACCACATTTCATTTCCCCACAGTACGACATACATGGATTTACAAATGAACAGTACAATGAATGATAATAATAATAATAATAATAATGCATTTAATTTATAATGCACTTTACATTTGGATCAAATCTCAAAGTGCTACAAAGTAAAAGCAGATAAAAGCATCAATAAAAAATAAAATAATAACTATATAAA